>JAKSZT010053764.1:35422078-35561570 GCA_026826555.1 Tolypeutes matacus | reverse complement strand
AGACTGCTCACTTTCCTCAGTTCAGATCAGTGAGGTCATATACTGTTCATCCTTCAGTGCCTGGCTTGCTTCACTCAACATAAGGTCTTCAAGATTCATCCACGTTATTCCATGTGTTAGCACTTTGTTCCTTCTTACCGCTGAGTAATATTCCATTGTATGTATGTGCCACATTTTCCAGCAAGATATTGATCCCCTATTTGTGCTAAGAGCTCTGCTAGGCAGATTTACATATAAAAGTGTTGGGAGGTGCTTGGCGATATGATCCTATTTAAGTAGCCAAGCCTCGGAGATGCTGTGTGTCCACAGCCTCATGGGCAGAGCCAAATCCAGATTTTACTCTGAGGCTTGTCTGTGTTCCAGAATCTTCAAGTGGGCTGTGTTTTTTTCCTAATTTCCTAACTTTCTTCTTCATTCTATTTTTTAACTTATTTTTCAGAACAACTGTAGGTTTACTGAAAAATACAGAAAGTACAGAGTTCCCATAATAACTCCCCACCTGCATACATACACACACACACACACACACACAGAATCTTCCCTATTATTAACAGTTTGCATTAGTGTGGAACATTTGTTACAACTGCCGAACCAGTATTACTATAATTATATTAACTAAAGACCATAGTTTATAGTAGGGGGTCACTCTTCATTCCATATTATATATTAACTATTTATACAATTCCCTTAGATACCTACTTATAGGTATATAAGTAGGTTTGTGTTGCTGAGTTATAAATGAATTCATGAAAATTATTCCTTTTCTGACTCAATAAATTACATCTTATATTTAATATTGACTTTTTAAGAAAATAACTCACAGTTCTTATTTATACCTGTGTATAGTTTTCTACCATGTGGTTTTTGTATGGAATCAGCGTTCATTGGGTCAAAATTGAAGTCTTTGACCATTGGTTTAGTGTAGTACCTTCTTCATAACTAGATGTTTCTAGCACTTATTAAGTTTCTGTTATTTGCTAGGTGATAGGGAAGGTGCTTCACGTATATTATAATAGTCCCGCCCAGTGGCTGAGAGGAGACCTGTAAATAAAATAGTAGTTCTGAGATTGAAGCTGAGGATCTCCAGAGCCATAGTGCATTCAAGCAGGGATTTTAAAATGTGTACTTTTGCTAACAGCACACTGAGGTTGTCTTTCCCTAAGTTCTCCAACAGATCAGAAAGGGATCCAATTCTTCATTCCAGCATCCTGAGTAATTCTGTCAGGAGGCTGTTGCCCCTGTCAACACAGGAGGGAGTTTCGTTGGTGACATTTCAACCCTCTGCCCATGAATTATTTGCTTCTCAAGGATGTCATCTCTTCACTCTTCACTCAGCAAGAAAATCATCAGATCATGGCAGTTCCAGGCTTTCCTGAGCAAGATAAAGCTCGTGGAAAGGTCTTTATCTGCCCCAGGGAGCTTCCTCTCCAGGCACCAAAACCTCTTGAGCTACACAATTTGTCCTACCACTTAAACGGTTCAATGATTTGTTCTTAATTCAGTTCTCATCTTTCTAGAAAACTTGTCCTGAAGATTTAATATTGGCCAGAATCACTGAGGGGACTAGTTTAAATTCAGATTTCTAGCCCCAGTTTCTGATTCAGTAGGAATCTGGGTGGGACCTGAGCATTTGCATTTCTAACAAGCAACCAGGTAATGCTGCTGCTGCTGGTTGGGGACCATGCTTTGAGACCCGCTGGCCTAGAGGAATAATCTTTCAATAGAGCTATCAATTAATCAAAAAGTATTTGAGCATATTCATATTCTCTGAAGACCGGAAGCCTCTTGCATTTTAGACTTTTGAACTGAAGATTAAAAAGTAAAATGAAGTAAGGCATACTGGTATTTTTTTTGTTTTGTTTTTTCCACCCCCCCTGAGATGGCTCCCTCATCTTGTTTGCTCATATTTGCTAATTTTTTTACTTGTTCATTGTTTGCACTCATTGTCTGCTCGTTCTTTTTTTTTCCTTTTAGTTCCTTTTATTTTTTATTTTTTTAATTAATTTATTTTTTATTGTGGGTAAAAATCAAATTTTTCACAATACATACCAATATTTGTAAAATGATATATAACTATATATGTATATATGTGCATTTGCTTACAAAAATGTTATATATATTTTAGAGGTGCTTAGATTACCTAAATATTACACAGAACCTACAGGGATTCCCATGTTCCCCACCTTCCACACCTCCCACCACATCCCACACAAATATCTCCCACAAGTGTGGCCCATCACCCTCAATGGACTTACACATCCTGGGGCCTTGCCATCAACCATAGATCACAGTTCACATCGTAGACCACACTCTTTTCCACACAGTTCTGAATGGTGTGTGCTGATTTAAAATGGCCGACATCTGTTGCCACAACGGCACTCAGGACAACCTCCAAATCCCGAAAAAGCCCCTGTATTTCAACTGCACATCCCCTCCCTGCCCCGAAAGTGTCCAGTGGCCACTGGCTCCACCTCACTGTTATAATTTCTTCCATTGCTAGAATCACCATATGTGTACAACAGAATACCATTAAGTCCACTCTAGTCCATAGTTCTTCCCCCAATCCTGAGGGGACTGGGATGGTGATGTCCACTCCACCTCCAAGTGAGAGAGGGCTTATATCCCATGGATATGGTGGGTGGGATGATCCTGCCTGCAGATGCAGGCCCTCTCCATTTCCTGGGATGGCCGTTGCCCATCGTTGTCTCCTCACCAGGTGACTTGGATGAGTCCATTGAGCTGTAGGGTAGGAGTTGCAGCTCCACCGAGATTCCATGCACACCTGGCACATAGGTAGGCCAGAGGCTCCAATCTCTGGAAGTATACCTAAAAACTCCAGCATCACATATAGGTTTGAATAGAAGGGACTGATGAGCCATGTGCAGGGAGGACTTATTTGAGTCCAATTCTGTCACTCTCAGGAGCACAGATTCCAAAATAGAGCCCACATAAGGTGTCAGTCTCTGGGGCTATCCCACTTATATAGGACCTGGGTGTCTCCAGAGCCCTCAGGAGCCCCTCTGTGTGGGGTGATATGCACTTTGATGTTCTATGAGATCCTACTCTCTTTGAAGTCTCTTAGCCACTTGAACTCATTTGTCTTTACCTTTTCCCCCTTTTATTCAAGGTCTTTTTCCAGTTGTGTTGCCAGTGGCAATTGGTATTAATCCCTCGTTGCCAGGGAGGTTCATCCCCGGGAGTCATGTCCCACGTTGGGGGAAAGGTAATGCATTCATATGCTGAGTTTGGCTTAGAGAGAGGCCACATTTGAGCAACAAGGAGGCTCTCAGGTGGCAACCCTTAGGCACCCCATAACAGTAAGCTAAGTTTCAGTTACAAGAGCAAAGACTCATAAGGGTAGTCATGCATAACAAGAACTCATGAGTGGGCCATCCTCTTTTGACAGACACTGTCCCTGCACTCAGAGGACTGTTGCTGCTCCCTTGGAGAATGTGGCAGAGCTCTCCAGGCTGGGAATTCAGATTCCCTCATTTATTGAGTGATTGTCCATCCACCGTGACCATGCCCCATCTTTTGATCTTTTGAACAATTTTGTATATCTTCCATGCACATTCAGATGAACTTACTCCCATGAATCCCCCCTCCCAGACACCCCCCACCAATAATCCCCTGCAGTACCCATTGTAACCCTTCTGTGATCTAAATCTTCCATGAACATGTAGCCCATATAATAATCAAATACACTTAATAGGAAAGAGAAACAACAATGATAATCTTACATGCAAGAGACAAACATAAGGAAACTCAGGAAAACAAACAAACAATCAAAAAACAAAACAGAATTAGCGCATTGGGACATTCAAAAAAATGGAAAAAAAAAAAGCAAAAGAAATGCCTTTAATATATATATATATTCTTTTTTCCTTTTTGCTCATTGTCTTTTTTTCTTTAAGAGGCACCAGGAACCAAACCCGGGACCTCCCATGTGGGAGGTGGGTGCTCAACTGCTTGAGCCACATCTGCTCCCAGGCATACTTTTTGAAGTCACTTGACAACTTTTCTTCAGACAGTGTCTGTCCCCAGAATTAATTTGAATACTATAATAAATCTAAGACAAAACGATGTTCTTTAAAAAGTTGCATTTTTGCTAAGACGTAACTCAAAGCATTGTGAATCTTCTAAGGTTTGGAAAACTTAAAACAATGACATAATACAGCAGAGTCCTCAAAAATGTATACAGAATTTAATTTGAGCAGCAGTGCATAATAAAAAGGAATCATTCTTTGAAATTTGAAATACTTATGTGCAAAACAGTAACCTGCTGACTTTGTAGAATGTTTTTGTGCTTCAGATGATCATATTTGGTTCAGTCAATCAACTAGCATTTACTGAGGACACCATCTCAGCATGTGGCCAGGGAGGGACCTGGAGAAGACTGCTGAGGGTAATTCAGAAGGGTTGGGGAGGAGGTGCTGCCCTAATGAAACCAGCAGTAACGGATAGACAGGCAGCTCTCAACAGTTTCAGTTATGGATTACCAATTTGACATTCCAGCAAGTGTTTTGAATATCTCTTTTGTGCCAGGCACCGTGCCAAGTTTCTCTCACTTAATTGCATTTAATTACATGTACCCATGTGATAAGAAAAACATTCCCCTTTTATTGATGATTTTCTTTAAATCATAAAAGTGTCATATACCACTGGTTTTTGGTTTGGAAAATATGGCAAGTTTCAAAGAAGAAAATTAAAAACCCATAATAGCACCATCTAGAAACAATCAGTATATGGGTATTTTTCCTGCTAATCATGTCAAATATTAATATATATCATTATTAGTAATAGTTAATGTTTGTTGAGAATTATTTATGTGTGTTATCTCAGTCCTTATAAAAGCCCTTCTGGGTTCATACTCATTTAACAGATGAGGAAACTAAGGCACGCAGGGATTCAGTAACTAGTTTGAGATCACAAAGCTAATTGTTGGTAGAGTTAGATTTTTACTGAAGACATCAGACTCCAAAGCCCATTCTCTTGACTGTTCTACCTCCTTGTCTATGTGGTTTTGTAATCTACTTTTTTTTTTCTTCTTTTTTTGGACTTTATTGTAATCTACTTCATTTTTCACTCTAATTAAAAATTATTCAGAAACATCTTTCTTTTAGTTATACTGAATTTTGCCCATTTCTCATTTGTTAGTATGTAGGCTATTTCTAACATTGAATTATAGTCTTTGGAAAGAAAATGTTCATATGTAATATTTTCTCTCTATTTCTGCTCCTTTCATTAGAATTGCTTTCTAGAAGTGGCATTATTGCATCAAAAGATAAGATAGATATTCCAAATCTTTCATGGTATATTGCCAAATTGCTTTCCAGAAATATTGGGCCCATTTAAACTACCCCCAGCAAAGCATAGCAATGATAGTTTGTCTCAGCTCAACCTCATCAATATTCTTACTTTAAAAAAGCATTTGCTAATGATAGGCCATAAAGATAAGTCATTTTCCCATTTAGTTTTGATCTGGTTTATGTTCATTGAAAGGATCCTAAAGCAGTTAGCTCAGTGACCATCCCATTCTCACCTGGAATAAACCTCAGCCATTTAAAAAAGTCAGACGTTTGTTCAATTAATTCTTAGGAAAGCTTTCATAGATCCTTGATAATTTCTTTCAGACATTGAAAATGGATGTCCAGTTTTCTCAAGATGGGTTTCTGGTTGTATACACTGTGGCTTTGATTTTCAATATTAAGAATCTATAGTTTTTGGAATAATTAAATTCTTTTGATTAATAATGAAAAGGTTCTGTATAGTTGCAAGAGTAAGAGCCTATGTGTAATGAGAACGTAAGCTAGAAATAGCCACTGGGCATTTGGTGTGTTAGGAAGAACATGGAGTGCAGATCCCAGATGTGATAGATTTTTATCGTTAGTGTACAGGCTTGGGCAAGTTGCATAGTCTCAGAATATTCAGTCGCAAGACTGAAATAAAAATTCCTACCTCACAGGGTTGTTGATAGGATTAAATGAGGTAACATACTAAGAATTTAACGTACTGATCATGCTTTTCTTTGAGAAGTTCCCACATTAATGTCAGTTTGAGCCTTGGCCACTAAACTTAGTAGCTGATCCTTACTTGTGATTGCCTTGGCAGTAATTAGACTTTAACAAAAGACTGCACATCATAAAACTGGCGCCAGCAGGGACTCTTATTAATCTGTTTAGGGGTATTGGTGGTTCTTGTAAAGCCAAACCTCTGCTTCCATTACTGTCTGAACTGGCATCTTACCCTAGAAACACCCAAACTTAAATACTACCGTTATTTATTTATTTATTTATTTATTTATTTATTTATTTATTTATCCCTACCCCCTCGTTGTTTGCATTTGCTGTGAGCTGTGTCTTTAGGAGGCACTGGGAACTGAACCCGGGACCTCCAATGTGGGAGGCAGGCACCTAATCACTTGAGCCACCTCTGTTCCCTGCTTTGTTGTGTCTCTGATTGTTTTTTCTTGTGTCTCTTGTGTCAGTTTGCCACGCCTGCCCATCACATCAGCTCACTGTCTTGCTCGTTTCCTTTAGGAGGCACCAGGAATCTCTGCTCCCTGCTTTATTGTGTCTCTCATTATGTTTTTCTTCTTGTGTCTCTTGTTGCATCATCTTGTTGTGTCAGCCTGCCACACCTGCCTATCATGCCAGCTTGCTATCATCTTTAGGAGGCACTGGGAACTGAATCACTGACCTTACATGTGGTAGGATGGAGCTCAGTCACCTGAGCCACATCTGCTTCCCAAATGTTACTTTCTGAAAGGGTAATTTCTAAAGAAAGTTGTAATCATTTTGTAGCAGGCACAGATTGTACGGATATGGCAGACTTGTTTCACCCTGTTGTCCTGACACCATTAGTTCACAACTCGTGGTTGTCCATTCTATATATAGCATCACTCAGCCCTGGAGAAAGATGCTGATGCTGTCAGTAAGTGGGTTAGGTTAGGAGGGAATCCTTCATTTCTAAGAGCACTGGTCATTCAAACCATTCTACCCAAGAGAAGAATGTATATTTCAATATCCCTTAGAGTTTGGGTGGCATTTATCACTAGTAAATTTCTTTTAACTTGTTATTTTGCAGTAATTTCAAACTTACAGAATGGTTGCAAAAATAATACAAAACTCATAGAGAGAACTCCAACATAATTCCTATCCAGATACCCAGATCCAACATTATGCCACATTTGCCATTTTTTTAAATCTTTTCTCCCCTCCCTCCCTCCCTCCATCCACCCTCCATTCATCCAAATATCTAAACATTTAGAGCAGGTAATATACATCATGCTCATTGAACACTTAATACTTTCAGGTACATTTCCAAAGAACAAGGGTATTCACTTATTTAACTACCTTAAGTACAGTGTTATCAAGTTCAAACAAATTAACATTTATATAAAGCTTATAGTCTATTCCAATTTTTTCATTTGTCCCAGTAATCTCCTTTTGTGCATTTTCTCCTCCATTATTTCATCTAGTCCAATATCATGTATACCTTTAATTGTTATTATCTCTCTTTGTTAAAAAAAAAATTGTAGAAATATATATACAACATAAACTTTCCCATCTCATCTGCTCCCAGGCATACCATTAATCATACTCACAATTTTGTGCTACCCTAACCACCATCCATTACCAGGACTTCCCCATCCATCCCACATAAAAACTCTGCACCTATCATGCATTAACTCCCCTTATCTTTTGTAATTTTAAAGCATATACTATTCATTTCTCTACACAGAAATGAGCTTTCAGACCTGCATAGTTTCCACCTAATTCCATTAATTGTCAGGGTTTCACCAGTTTTTTGTTTTAAGTGGCCATTGCTTATGGTGGGAGTGGGGCATGCTACTATTTCTTTATTCAATTTTCCTCATGCTAGGTCTACTTGGAGAAGTAACCAGTGTAGCAACCTAATTTTACTGTACTCTATGAGACTGCTGTGGTAAGTGATAGCCAGTATGCAAAACCACTTGAAAAAGCAAGTCAAGGTCTTTCAGTCAACCAAGATAGCAGCGTAAGACACTCCAGGGAGCTGTCCCCCAACAGAATCTTTGAACAACTAGAAAAAAATGGCAGAGCCATCTTCATCAAAACTCTCAGAAACAGAGGGTTACAGTAACTGGGCAAGTACTGAACCAAGAAAACACAGCTTTAAAAAGAGTAGAAGTTTGTGGCACACTTGCTGTCCCCTCCTCCATACCCTCCTTTGTGCAGTGTGGAGTCAGCCTGTGCTCCCACTGTGGGTCCCTGGTCCTGTTTGAAAGTCTTTTTCATAAAGAGTAGAGGGGACAATCATATTCTTTTAATTGGAGGAATTGCCAAGGTCACAAGGAAGCACAAACCCAGGGTAAGAAGCAGGCCAGAAAAGATAGAGAAGACCCAGTACTTTGCATTTGGTTCTGGCTGATCTTGATAAGAGAGCTAAACCATGAAGAAGAGCACCAGCAAATGCAAAGCCAACTTGCAGAGACTGAAATATGTTTTTGCCTGGTTTGCTTGTTTTTGTTATCTCCTGACACTTAAGGAAATTTCTGTCATATTTCTATCTGGATACAAACTTAAGGAGCAGACAGTGGAGGGACTAAATCCCAGCTACCATTTTAAAATATGAAAATGTACAGTGTTCAACAAGATTATAAGACAAACAGAAAATGATGGCCCATCAAAGGAACAAGATGAAAATCCAGAAGCTATCAATGAAGAATGCCAGATTTTGTACATACTTGAAATAGACTTAAAAAACAAACAAAAAAAACCTTCAATATGCTCAAGGAGATAAAGGGAAACTCAGAGAACTAAAGGATATCAGGAAAACATGAATGAACAACATGAGAATCTCAATAAAGAGAGAAATTTTAAAAAGGAACCAAACAAAAGTACTGGAGTTGAAGACCACAATAACTGAAATGAAAAATTCCCTAGAGTGTTTCAGCTGGAGCTGGCAAAAGAAAGAATTAGTGAACTTGAAGACAAGAGAATTAAAATGATTCAAGGTAGGGACCAAAGGGGAAAAAAAAGAAAGCAAACATAGCCTAAGAGATATGTGGGACTCCATAAAGAAGGGACAAGAGAGTATTCAAAGAAATAATGACAGAAAACTTCCCAAATTTAATGAAAGACATGAATATGCCATTCAAGAAGTCCAATAAACCCTAAACAAGATAAACTCATAGAGAACCATGCCCAGACACATAATAGTCAAACATTTAAGTGGCAAAGATAAAAAGAGAGTTCTGAAAGCCACGAGAAAAAAAATGTGTTGTGTGCAAGGGAATCCCAATAAGATTGAGTGCTGATTTCTCATCAGAAACCATGGAGGCAAGAATGCAGAGGGACAAAATATTTAAAGTGCTGAAAGAAAACAATTGCCAACCAAGAGTTTTGTGTCTAGAGAGACTGTCTTTCAAAAATGAGACTATTCCAAATACATAAAGGATGAGGACTTTGTCACCACTAGGGAACTCTAAAGACTGAAAGGAAGGGGCACTAGACAGTGAATAAAAGTGGCCTAAAGAAATAAAGACCTCCAGTAAAGGTAACCACATGGGTATTATAAATATCAGTACTACTGAATATTTTTAGTATGTAACACCACTTTTTACTTCTTATAGGTTCTATAATGCAGGTGCATAAAAAGTAATGGCAAATCTATGGTTTTGTATATACAGTATATAATGATATCATTTGTAACGTGGGGAGCAGAGAAGTGTAGGAATAGTATATGTGTAGGCTATTGAAGTTAAGTAGTATCAAACGTGAATGTTATCTATTTAGGATGTTATATTTTAGCCCTGTTTTAGTTTACTAAAAGCTGCTGGGAGCAATATACCAGAAGTGTGTGGGTTTTTACAATGGGGATTTATTAGGTTAAAAGCTTACAGTTCTGAGTCTATGAAAGTGTCCAAATCAAGGCATCATCAAGACATCCCTTCCCCCCCAAGCTGCAGCTGTAGGTGATCAGGCACATGGCAGCATCTGCTCATCTCTCCCTTCTCCCCTCTCCTCTGGGCTCCAATATTCATAATAGCATTATTCACAATTGCCAAAATTAGAAGCAATTTATATACAATGGAATATTATTCGGCCATAAAAAGGAATGAAGTTTTCTCACATGCAACAACATGGATGAATCTTGAAGACATAGTGAGTGAAATAACCCAGACACAGAAGGACAAATATTGTATGATCTCACTGTTATGAAATAATTAGAATAAACAAATTCATTGAGTCAGAAACTATAAAACAGGTTCTCAAGGGCCAGGGTCGGGGTAGAGAATGGGGAGTTAATGTTTAGTTGGTAGAGTTTCTGTTTGGGGCAATAGAAAAGTTTTGGTAATGGATGGTGATGATAGCACAACGTTGTGATGTAATTAACACCACTAAATTATATATTTGAATGTGGGTAAAGGGGCTAATTTTAGGTTGTATATGTGTTACTAGAATAAAAAATTTTAAGAAAAAGTCAGGAGGTGTCCAAAAATTGAATTACTGCCTTATTTTTCATTGAAGGAAGGGAGTTACAAAGCAAAACAAATCAAACTTCATCCTAATAATTCTGTTTTATTTCCCCTATGTCTGTTTCTACATGTACATATATGTAAGCACAACACACATTCCATTTTGTATTCTGCTTTTCTCATTAAGTATTCCAATCCACATCTTTTTCCCCAAATTTTTCCTAGTCTTCAGTGTTTCTTTCTACTGAGTCTATCACATAATATATCACCATTTATTAAACTTCTTCTGCAACATTACATTTTTTACCACATTTGAACTCATTTAATAACTAATACTGCCTTCAACAGTATATAAATATAAAATCTCCAGAGCATTTCTCTTCTTCTTTTGACTTATGCCCTTGGAATAATCTCAAGAATGGGATTGCTAGATTGCAGGGCGTGAATGTCTTATAAGGCTATTTTTTTTTTTTTTTTAAGATTTATTTATTTACTTTATCCATTTTAAGTCCCCCCTTCCCCATTTGCTGTTTTGTGTCCATTCGCTGGGCAATTCTCTGTGTCTGTTTTCTGCTATCTCTTCTCATCCTCCTCCTCCAGTCTTCACCAGGATTCGATCCTGAAGACTTCCGATGTAGGAGAGAGGTGTTCTGCCACCTGCGCCACCTCGGCTCCTGGCTTCCAGAGCTTTCGGAGCATCTCGTCTTGTCTCTCCCCTGCGTCTCTCTCTTGTTGCATCATCATCTTGCTGCATGGCTCCCGGGGCCTGGCGGCTCACCAGCACACAGAGCCTGGCAGCCCATGCGCCTTCTCTCTCTATTTTTTATTTTACCGGGAGGTCCCGGGGATTGAACCCAGGTCCCTCCATAGACAGACGCCCAACCATCTGAGCCACATCCGCCCCCCTTATAAGCCTATTTTTAATTTCTACAGTTGGCTTTCTTGTTTGCATAAAAACAAAATCTGTTACATCCACTCAACACAGCATCGCAATCAAGAGTTTTATTTTTATCAAGCATTGTGGGTGTCACCTTTCATGGGAGTGTTTTATATGGCAAAATTAAAGGAATAAAGCGTTTCCCTTTCTATAATACAAACCATCGTCACTCATGTGAGGTCTGTTTGCTGAAGCCTATGCCCTTCTATTTTTCTTTCTGATATTGTATGATGTGACCCATATCCTACCTCTGCATAAAAGACAGTTGATGAGAAAGATAAAGCTCTTGTTCTTTGGTTGAGTGATTCATTGGTTGATTGCCTAGAGTTTTCCACTTGGGAGCAAATTCCTTCTGTGGTTTCCAGAGCCTGAAGAGACATTAGTTTGCTTTTCAATTTACATGGCCATTCTACTGAATCCACTGCATAGCACCCTGTAATTGTAATAGCCCTGATACATAACTTCATATTTGGAATGAAAAGTGCTAACCATTCTTATTAGTTTAGTTTAATGGCCACTCTTTTCTTTCCCCTAAGATTTCTTTATTATTATTATTTTAAGCAGACAACCATTTTAGTGCCACCACATTCTCCAATCAACAAACCCTCTTCAGCGAAAATCCTTTTAAAAACTACTATAGTCCCTTGGAAAGCAAATCACGCAGTATGAGAGAACATTGATCTATGGGAAAAATTGACCCAAAGAGTCCCTTTCTGGAATTGTTTTTTCTTCTTTTCCATTTGAGGAAAGTGAGCATGATGCATAAGAAAATGCACAAACTGGTGGCGTGAGCTGTGGTGATTAGGAGCCTGGTAAACTAGCAGGATTAAGTAGTCATCTGACACAAGGGCAGTTTTTAAGGACCCTGACAGACCCTCACCACCTGTATATTTGCCTTACTTGAATGGCTAGATTCTGAAATAAAAAAATTCTTGTTTTGTTTTTTTTATACAAAACCTTCTTATGAAGTTTTAGGACACTTCAACCCCCTTTTCCCTTTTCTTCCTTACCACCCTTCTGCTGATTCAATGGATGTTTGCCTGTGCTGCCTCTTCCTCAGTTCTGTCTTCTAAGATCAGAAAAGGAACAGTTCCTGCTCTCAGCTCTTGGGGGGCAACATCCCTGATTCCGTTGCCAAGGAAACCAGTTTCAGATGGGTGCAAAGAAAGTGAAAGGTTCAAACATCTTATTTGAAATAATGAAATAAAACGCAACTCATGACTATCCTTCCCCCAACCTATCTAATGCCAATTTCCATGGAAACAGGATCAGAAAGGCCGCTGACAGCCAGCAACTGACAGTAAACTCACGTGTCTCCCTAGGTGGCAGACATCCTTTTGATATCTGCAAATGCCAATTTGTACAATCCCATGACATATCGTTAGGCTGGAAAGACTTCTATCTGAAGAGAGAATAAAATAGAATCCACCAAGCCAAGATGTCTGTCCCTCTAACATTTTAATTATCAAACAAATTATGATTCAGGAACACACTCGAAATGATTATTCCTGCTTTCCATGATATCCGCTGTCAATGAGCAACGAGTCTATCATTTTTGTCTCTAATTTCTGGACTAATACTTAGCGGCATGGTAAACATCTCCTCTGGGCTATAATTTAGAATTTATTGGGTGTTTTGTCTTTTGGAAGATACTTACCCTCTGTACCTTCAGTATATAGAAAGTAAATGAGCAGTTATGTTTCTTTGAATCTTTGTGTTAGTGCCTAAAATTTGGTCTCAGAATCTACTAATTTTTATCCATTTAAGATGTTTTCACTTCTACAAAACTTGGACTCTTAGGATGTAATAAGTTGGAAATCTTAATGTACAATCTTAACATATACAAGCACTATGCTGCCCTTAGCTTTCAAACATCCCCCTGCTCCCCGTCCTTTACCCTGTACAGATACTGGATCACTAACATTACGTAGTTAGCCTTTCCTGTAATCTTTTGTTAAAATAAAAATACAATTCAGCATTGCCATCTACTTTGGACGCCTCTACTAATATTAGACTTAAATTATTCAAATTAAATCTATTAGTTTCCTTAAATTTTAAACTCAATGAGTTATTTGCACTTAATACCAGTTGCTACCCATTAACAATGGTACAAAATATATAAATGCGTCAATTTTCTTAGCACTAACCTGCCTGTCTGATAAAGCAAATCTGTAAAGCAATATCCATGTATGATGAGCTCATCACTGTGGCCATGTTGTCCTATAAGCCCAGTCCCTCTTTGCTTCAACAGCCGAGGGAAGCTTTCATGTTAGCCACAACTCAACACGTTTTCTGAGGGAGAGGTGATGAAGAGTTGGTTGGGTGAACCATTCACACGAGAAAAGTGCTGAAATGGATTTTGGTGCTGGCCTTTCTCCCAGCTCCCAGGGACTGAAAAACATTAAGATAAATCACCAGTTAGCTAACATTATCACAGGCTAAAAAATCTACCACTTTCTTTCCCCCCTCCTTCTCTTCTATCTTTCCTCAAATTGACTGTGAAATGGTCAAGCAGACATCCCACCTTGGGATGGGATGCAATCTTCAATGCACATATGATTTCTTTGAGTTAGGTTGGGAGATACACAAATGTGTGCAAATTAGCCTTTTATTTCATTTGAACAGAAATTTCATTGTGCGTTGTATGTGGTTCTTTATGTTGGCAATTGACAGCTGTTAAAAAGCTGGTTATTAAATGGCCTGGCTTGCGTAATTGTGAGGCCTTTTGGACTAGTTTCTTGGCATAGTCACAAAAATATCAGTGACTATCCTGTTGAAATGGAGAATTTTTTCTTGGCATTTCCACAGGCTGTTTTACAAGGCTCTCTTATCATCATTGCCTAAATTCGAAACTACTTTACTTTGTGGCTGTCTTTTTTTTTTTTTTTTTTTAAAGATTTTTGTGGCTGTTTTAATTTTAGGAATTACAATTCTGTAATTTGTCAGTAATTGGAATATTTTAAGTCATTCAGATCAATATTTCAGCAATCATAGACTGTGCAGAAAATCATACAGGAAATAAATGCTCATCAAATACAACTAGAGTTAATAATACTGGACCAAATCCTAAAATCAGTACTGAATTGTAATTTTTTTTCTTTTTTACTTTAAATAGAAAATAACCACACAGACATATTGTTATGTGTAAGGGCTGCCAATTGGTGCACTTTTCATTAAAACATAATGTTATTTTAATTACCCAGAATCCCAGGAGCAAATCATATCCTCATTGCACTCCTTAACAAGAAAAGCAAAGGAAACTGGTTTTCTTCCAGGTTTAATAGAAAGTCTTTATTTTTCTCTACCCAGGCCTCAGTGGAAGTGTTTGCTACATAAAAGCACAAGACTTGACTTTTAAAAAATGCACCCTTTGAAATGTTAGACGTGTAAGGAAATAGCAGTTAGAATATAATGATAGAGACAGGCCCCAAATACCAAATTTGCTCTGCCTGACAAAACAGGCAACGAAGCACCTTTTAAAATAGGTGAAGGGTAAGAGGATATTTAAAGTGTATAAAAAGCTATTACTTCATTCAACAAACATTTGTCACGTGCAAGTAATCTGGTAGTTGCTGTTTGTGGGCTATAATAGTAATTACTCTGATTAACACTTATTGAGCACTATTCTATGCCAGGCATTTTGCTAAGTACTTTACTTGCCATATCTCATTTTACAAAAAAAAAAAAAAAAAAAAGATATGATTTCTTCCCCAAAGAAGCTGAATCCAGAGCTCTGATTAGGTCTCTTGGCTTCCTCTTGAACTGCCCTGGAGTGGGGATTCCTGAGCAGGGGTCTTGCTAACACACAGCAACCAGGAAGAGAGACACTAACACACTCGTGTGGATCACTGATTTGATTGACATCTCCCTCCTCCCTACTCTCCTAGGCAGCGACTGCAAACCTAAGTATAACACTGTTTTATACGAGGCTGCTGAGTGTCAGAGGATAGGCGTCCTCCAAGGGAGAGCACAGGGCTCACGAGGAAGCATGAGAGGATGTCTGGAGCCCAGCAAGGAGAAGATGCCGGGAAGAAAGCAAAGAACCTAGAGTGACCCCCCCACCCCGCTTTCAGTTTTATTGCGGGGAGTGGGGCGGTGTCCAGCAGCAGGCTAAGATCAGCTTCTAGGTACCAAACCACTGCTCAGGAGTCTATCTGGGAGCTGAAGCCAAAGTGGGGGGGGTTCACCTTAACACAGAGACGCATCATCATTCCGATCTAGGGCATCTTCCAAAATGCAAGCCCAGCTTTCATGTCCTTCTACCGCACGAGCTGTTCTCTTTCGTAAGATACACATCAAATGTCCCTCTCAGCACAGGGGAACTATTGCCTGGGGTTCCCAACAGTCTTTTATATCATCCTAATCACGTAGTCATTTAGCATCTATGTGCCATTCATAGCCCTCTTAATTCAGGTGCAGCTGAATTAACTTTTGACTCCCACTCAATGTTATCGTTTTTTGTTTTCTTTTTAATTAGAGAAGTTGTAGGTTTACAGAAAAATCGTGCATAAAATACAGAATTCCCATATACTCCCCTATTATTAATACCTTGTATTGGTACCACTCAGTGTTTTTAAATCAGTATTTCCCAACTTCCTTCAGGTCATGGCACATAGAGAAAAGGAAAATATTTGTAAGATATAACTGGGGAAAATGGAGATGACTGCTACTACCGTATGACTACCAACTGCTAAGGGGATTTTGTCATTTCCCCAGGTTGCCTCAGGTCAACAAGTGGAAGCTCTGGCTATTTGTTTAAAAAAAAAAAAAAAAAAGCCCTTCTTTATGGCATTATATTTAATTAAATGAAAGTTGACTTTATTTCAATAACCTGTCAGAAAATTTTCAATACCCCATGAGGCTACTGGAGACACCGTAGGCAGAGCAAAGCTGGGGCTGTGAGTCTCTGCACCAAACCATATTTAATTACAAAACTCTATGTAGGAATAAGTAGAAGTGTTTAAGAAAAGAGACAAATCTAAATCGATGAAAATTTAAAATGTATGTTTTTTAAAAAATTGCATCATTGCTCCTATAAACTCTATAAATTAGAAACTAAAGTGTAAATAGCTAGTAATGGGTTGAGGAGAGCTAACAAAAGAACCAAAGTTCCCAATTAAATCAGGAACAAAAATATCTTAAGTTATCAAACTAGCTATCTCAAATTAGTTGGGTCTAAATAATATTCAGTCTCAAGGGGAAGGATGAGAACTGCATTTATTGGGTGACCGCTAAGTTCCACAGACATATATTTTACCTCAATCCTTTCAATATACATGCAGGCTATACTATCACCCATCTTAAAACCAAAACCCAAAACCCAAAACCCAAAGCCAAATCAACATAAAAATATGCTTTTACTCCATGCTGTTCCCCTCATTTATCTTCTTATCACATCAAATCTTTTCAGAATGATTCTCTAACAGTAGCCTCCACATCTTCACCTCCCAGCCTCAATTCAATGCATTTATTAGGCTTTTATCCCAACCATGCCACTGAAACTTCTCTTGACAATGCTCTCCTTGCCAAATCCATTGGCCTAGTCTTTGTATTCTTGCTCAACCTCTCAGCAGCTTTGAAAACAGTCGATTATTCTGTTTTTTTCTGAAATACTTTCTTTTCTTGGCTTTGGAGACACCAAATTCTTTCAGTTTACTAAGAAGTTCTCTGGATGCTGACTTCCTTACTAGTACTCTCCTGTTTCTTTACTTCCCTCCAACCATACTTGCCTTCTTTCTGAAACAGGCCAACCTTATTCTTCTTCCTCAGTGCCTTTGCACAAACCATTTCCTCTGGCTATTTACCATGTGGAGGTTCTTTCTCATCATTGAGGTGAATATCATTATCTCAGAGAATCCTTGAACTCCTTATCTAAAGACATTCTCCACACTGCCCCTGTAGCAGTTTGATATTGTTTATGAATTCTAAAAATAGATATTGGCTTATGTTTGTAAACTGGCTTGTTTCTGGGCATATTAGATTATATTGTATTCAGAGATTTCACTTTTACTTGATTAAATAAGATTGAGGCTTTGATTGGGCCACATCACTGGTCACTAGGATGTTGAGTCCCCACCCACCAAGGGGACATCACCACAGCCGAGAAGGGAGGTTAGAGTTTTGATTCTGAAGTCTGGGAAGTAAACACAGAGAATCAGATATGTGAGGAAGGAGTTAGAAGGGTCAATTGGACACAGCAGAGGCCCTGGGAGGAAAGACGAAGTGTTTGCCTGATACTCTACAGCTGGCCTTGTGGAGAGAGCAGAGGAGCTGAGCCCAGAGAGAAATGAGCCCCAGAAAGAGAGGAACCCAGGAATGCTGAACCCTTGCAGCCGTCGGCAGCCATCTTGCTCTAACACGTGGCAACAGACTTTTGGTGAGGGAAGTAACTTATGCTTTATGGCCTGGTAACTGTGGGCTTCTACCCCAAGTAAATACCCTTTATAAAAGCAAACAGATTTCTGGTATTTTTGCATCAACACCCCTTCAGCTGACTTATACAGCCCCCTTCCATTCTTGTTTTATTTTTTTATGTATATATCTTAAATCCTTATTTGTGAACTTGCCAACTGTTTGTCTTCCTCCACAAGAATGTGGACTCTTTGAGAGCAAGCCTCATATCTGTACCAACTGAAGATACATGCTATGATATCCAAGCTCCTTGATGACCTCCAGTTATCCTTTGTTATCTTCCTGGTGTTCTTGGCTTGTGAAGTCACTTCCTACATTGAATAGGGGTTAACCAGTGAGATCAATAGAATATTATCCAAGTGACAACATGGTACTTTCTGCCTTCGTCTCTTGGATTGCATCCTTTGGAGGAAGCCAGCTGCCATGCTGTGAGGTCACTGAAGAGGCCTCCTGAGGACAACCAGCACCAATTTGCCAGTCATGTCAGGGACGGAGCCTTCAGCCCAGACAAGCCTCAGGTGACTTCAGCCAGCCAACCTCTGACTGCAACCTCATCAGGGACCCTCAACCCATGCCAGAATTGCCCAGCCAAGCTGGCCGCAAAGTCCTGACCCACAGAATCCATGAGAGATAATGAGTGAGTATTGTTGTTTTAAGTCATTAAGTTTTGTGATGGTTTGTTATATAACATTAATTAATACAAATTCCTATATTTTTATTCACATGAAAAGGATGCTCAGACTCGCAACTGAATCCCTCACCTCACTTAACTATATTTGACTTCAAAGTGAATTCACATAATATCAATCAGCCTATTAACAGGTATTTATTGAGCACTGTGCTAAACTGGAGATACAGAGCTGAAAAAGGAAGGCATGGACCGTGCCTGCAATTAGCTCTTGATATAGTTTGGAAGACAAAATCATGGCTCTTGATACAGTTTGGGAAACTAATAAGAGCATGTAAAAGTTAACAATGTGAAGCAGAAATTTAAGGGAAGGTGATTTCAGAGAAAGGGAAGGTATCTTAGGGTTTTCTTAACAAGATAAATTTTCATGGCAAACATGGGGATAGGCCTACATGAAAGCGGAGCCTAGATCTAGAAGATTCTTAGTTTTCAATCTTTAGAGTGACTCAAAGTCATTTGGGAAACTTCTTAAAAATCAGATTTCTGGGCCCTATCCCCGGCATTTCTGATTGAGTCAGACTAGGGAGGTCTAAGAATTTGCAGGCCTGACAAGATCCCCAGTGATGCTGATTCTGGTTCAGGGCCAACACTGTGAGAAACCCTCCTCTAGACCTCTGTGCGCACATTAGCAGTAGCAATACCTCCTGGAACCTTGTTAGAAATGTAGATTCTTAGGCCCCACCCCAGACCTCCTGAATCAGAATCTACATGTTCACAAGATTCCTATGTCATTCATGTGCAGATTAAAGTGTGAGAGGAAAGACAGATTTATGCTGTCATCAGCAAGCTGGGAAAGCACTGGGTGCATCTAAGGTTAGGCATGGTCTATGTGTATAAGAGAATTCTCTACGGTCAGTCCATTTCGGTTTCATTGATTTTTTCAGGCAGACCATTATTTTTCCTCATCAAATTTTGCTGCAGTTTGAGTCTTCCTCCACACTTCTCTGCAGGTAATTTAAAATTATTTTGATTCATTTCTTCATCAGCTTCACAATTCTCCATTGGTATCTGGCACTACAAATAATTGTGCTTGCCTGCGAGAGTCTAGATACTAAAAAACCAGGGAGAACTGCAAAAGGTCAAGGGGATGCTACCTTGTACTGAAGTGGAGCGTCTTGGATGCTTTCTGGAAAGTAGGGCATTTGAACCTGGGCCCGGCTTGGGCTCCCAGTGATGTTCATGCCTTTTGTTAACTGAAAAGCAGGTAATAAAATGAACATGTCTGTGGCAGTGCTTTGAACACAACTGAAAAAATTCTACATAACTCAGAGTGGAATGGGCAGTTTTCCACTGGTGTTTATGAGACAGATATGGTGCAATCAGCTGCTCCAATGTTTTCAACCCAAGAAATTTTATCTGTGCTCACACTAAGGCCAAGCCACTTCCATGAACAGAAGAGAATATTGTGTCAGCTCCATCAGGTTAGGATACCGGGAAAACCCCACTGTGCCAATCTTCCTATCCCCAATTTTCCTTTCTTCCTTTTCTTCTCTCGTGGATTTTCATATTTTATCCCATTGACTGAAATTACACATTAGCTACAGGATTCTGTGAGTAACAATCTCCCCCTTTAAAAAGGCACTTGCCCGGCTTTTATTCAGCGGTCATTTAGCAAACACTCCCTGTCTTGGGAAAGACAAAGATGAGTAAAATAATCTCTTTCCTTTAGGAAGGGAGACCCACTTTTCTTTTTCTTTTTAATTAGAGAAGTTGTAGGTTTACAGAAAAATCATGCAGAAAACACAGAGTTTCCATATACCCGCCCTCATTATTAACACCTTTCATTTATTTGGTCCATTTGTTGCAATTGATGAAAGAATATTGTTATAATTGTATTATTAATTAGAGTCTCTGGTTTACATTACGGTTCAATGTTTGTGTTGTACAATTCTATGGCTTTTTAAAAGAAATTTTATTCCAATAACATAGATACAACCTAAAATGACCCCTTTTATCCACATTTACATATATAATTCAGTACTGTTAATTTTATTCACAATGTTGTGCTGCCATCACCACCATCTATTTACCAAAACTTTTCCATCACCCCAGATAGAAACTCTGTACAATTTAAGCATTGGCTACCCATTCCCTACCCCTACCTTAGCCCCGGATAGCTTATATTCTGGATTCTGACTCCATGAGTAAGTTTGCTTATTCTAATTATTTCATATCAGTGAGGTCATACAATATTTGTTCTTTTATGTCTGAGTTATTTCACTCAACACGATGTCTTCCAGGTTCATCCATGCTGCTGCATGTATCAGAACTTCATTCCTTTTTATGACTAATATTCCATTGCATGTATATACCATATTTTGTTTATCCATTCATTGGTTGATAGATACTTGGGTTGTTTCCATCTTTTGGAAATTGTGACTTTTAAAAAAATAGTAATAGATTTTAGTTTTAGAGCAGTTTTGGGTCTACAGAAATATTGTGCAGAAAGTACAGAGTTCCTATATATACTTCTTTTCCCCACCCCTGACCACTGCACAGTTTCTTCTATTCTTAACCTCTTGCATTAATGTAGTACATTTGTTATCACTGGTGAACCAATATTGATATATAATTATTAACTAAAGCCCATAGTCTACATTAGGATTCACTCTTTGTGTTGTACAATTCTATGAGTTGTGACAACAGCATACATACATACATGTGCATATCACGTATCTGCCATTACAGCATCATACAGCTTAGTTTCACTGCCCTAAAAATGCCCCATGCTCCATTTATTCATCCCTCCCACTGAACCCTGGCAACCACTGATCTTTTTACTGTCTCTGTAGTTTTGCCTTTTCCACAAGGTCATATAGTTGGAATCATATAATATGTAGCCTCTTCAGACTGGCTTCTTTTACTTATCATTGTGCACTGAATGTCTTTTCATAGCTTGATAGCTCATTTCTTCTTAGTGTTGAATAATATTCCATTGTATGGATGTACCATATTTTGTTTATCCATGCCCCTTTTGAAGGACATCTTGATTACTTCTAAATTTTGTTTTTATGGGTAAAGCTAGTATAAACATTCATGTGCAAGTTTTTGTGTAGACCTCAGTTTTCTGCTTCTTTGGGTAAATATCAGGAGCATGGTTGCTGAATCGTATGTAAGTCTTCTTTTAGCTTTGTAAGAAATTCCCAGACTGTTTAACAAAGTGTTTGTACCATTTTGCATTCCCACCAGCAATGAATGAAAGTTCCTTTTGCTCTACATCCTCACCAACATTTAGTGTTGTCAGTGTTTTAGATGCTAGCCATTCTAAGAGGGAGTGTTTTGAAATTGTTGTTTTAATGTGCAATTCCCTAATGATATATGTTGCTGCACATCTTTTTTACATGTTTATTTGCTCTCTGTTTATCTTTTTTGGTGGCATGTCTGTTCAGATCGTTTGCCTATTTTGTAATTGGGTTGTTTTCTTATTGTTGAGTTTTAAGAGTTCTTTGTATATGTTGGATAGAAGTCCTCTATCAGATAAGTGTTTTAAAAATATTTTCTCCCAGTCTGTGGCTTGTCTTGTAACAATGTCATTTGCACAGTTTGATTTTAATGAAGTCCAGGTTATCAATTTTTCTTTCATGGATCTTGCTTTTGGTTTTGGGTCTGAAAAGTAATTGTCAACCCCAACAGCATCTAGATTTTTTCCTAAGTTATCTTCTTGAAGTTTTAAAGTTTTGCATTTCACATTTAGATCTACGATTCTTTTTTTTTTTTTTTCTCTCTCTCCTTTTAAACAAGAAGTTTATTTAAACAACAAGATGCTTGACTTGAAGGGAAGACTATCTAGGATTCATTTCTTTTAGAGTAATTTATCCTTACTTAAAGACAGATTGCCCTACATACAAAAAAGTTATAAAATTGTCCTTGGTTTTACAATGATAAATGAAAAATATTAAAATTCTCCAATCAAACAAGGTATACAAGGATTTTTTATGTTGTTGGTTTTTGTTAAACAGTGAGAGCAAAATAACTTACTGGAATATAAAGATAAGAGCTGAATGAGCATGCCAGTAATGGAGAAAAAGGGTATTTTCACAGAACCAGTATTTTTCCCCATTCCATCTCCATTTGATGTCGATCAGAACATACCATTGGCCATTTAGTTAAAAAAAAAAAAAAGCAATATTCTTGTGCACATACACCAGTTACTTTATGTACAATAAAGAAATGGGGAAGGGTAAAATGAAAGAATAGAGAAAACTATACTGTAGTAGTCAGGATGTGGTAGAAACAAATTGTGGTTTTTCTAATTGAGAATGTTTTCTTAGTCTGTAGGAACAGAGTTCTGGAGTAAAGTAGCAGGCTTCCTTTTCAATAGACTTCACCTGTCTGTTGCTGGAACACATTAATTGTATCTTCAGCCTTCATTTCCAACTGTGCAAGTGTGTCTGTTTCATTGATTGGCTGCCCGTAAAATCAGAATCTGATCTGTCTCACTGACAAACGCTGTCATTCACAATAGGCTTTCATTAGTTTACTAAGTGGTGTATGCCTCTTAATCGTAAACTGCACCACAGAACCATTCTGCCCGCCACCTTCAAATTAATATGATCGTTGTTCTCAGTCTTGACTCCTTCCTTGGGTTTTTCATTGGCCATGGCGAGAGCTGGAGTCTCCTCAGTTGCTGCTTCACAAGAGGTACCAGGTCCACACCGTACAAGCACACAAGCAGCACCAGGAGTGGCAGAAGAAGCTATGATTCATTTATGAGTTAATTGTTTTTAAAAAGTATAAGATTTGTGTTTAGATTCTTTTTTTTTTTTGCATGTAGATATCTAGTTGTTCCAGCAAAAATTTGTTGAATAGACTATCCTTTCTCCATTGTATTGCCAAAGATTAATTGACCATACTTGTGTGGTTCTGTTTCTGGGTTCTCTATTCTGTTCTACTGATCTATTTTTCTGTTCTTTCACTAGTACAACATTGCCTTGATCACTGTAGTTTTATTGTAGTCTTGAAGTTGGGTAGTGTCAGTCTCCCAACTTTGTTCTTCAGTATTGTGTTGGTTATTCTGGGTCTTTTACTTTTCCATATCAACTTTAGACTGAGTTTATCTATATATGCAAAATAATTTCCTGGGATTTTGATTGGGATTGTGTTGAATATACAAATCAATTTGAGAAGAATTGACACCTTAACAATATTGATTCTTCCTTTCCATGAACATGGACTATCTCTCTATTTATTTAGATTTTTGATTTCTGTCATCAGAGTTTTGACATTTTCTTCATATAGATCTTGTACATGTTCTGTCAGACCTATACCTAAGTATTACTTTTTTTTTGGTGCTAATATAAATGAATGTAAATGGTGCTGTGTTACCCACCCCCCCCAAGATGGCTCCCTTGTCTGTTTCTCATTGTTTGTGCTCATTGTCTGCTCATTGTTTTGTTTTTGTTTTTTTTGCTCATTGTCTGCTGTTTGTTTTTTTTTCTTTAAGAGGCACTGGGAACCAAACCTGGGACCTCCCATGTGGGAGGTGGGAGCTCAACTGCTTGAGTTACATATGCTCCTTGCTCATTTTTGTTTTTGCTCGTTGTCAACCTATTGTTTGCTCATTGTTGTCTGTTTGTTGTCTGCTCATTGTTTATTGTCTGCTCATTGTTTTTGCTTGTTGTTTGCTCATTGTTTTTGCTTGATGTCTGCTCACTGTTCGTCTTCTTTAGGAGGCACTGGGAACCAAACCCGGGACCGCCCATGTGGAAGGCGGGTGCTCAACTGCTTGAGCCACATCTCCTCCCCCAGTGCTGTGTTTTTAATTTCAAATTCCAATTGTTCATTGCTGGTCTATAGGAAAACAAATGACTTTGTATATTAAACTTGTATCTTACAACCTTGCTATAACTACTTACTAGTTCCAGGAGTTTTTTTGTTTTTGTTCTTATTTCTCTGAGATTTTCTATATAGAAAACCATGTCACCTGTGAACAAAGACAGTTTTATTTATTTCTTCCCTATTGGTATATCTTTATTTCCTTTTCTTACCTTATTGCATTAGCTAGAACTCACAGTATGATGTTGAATAGGAGTGGTGGAAGGGAAATCCTTTTATTGTTCACAGTCTTGGCAAGAAAGCATCTAGTTTCTCACCATTAAGTATACTGCTAGCTGTAGGATTTTTGTAGATGTTCTTTATTAAGTTGAGAAAGTTCCCCTCTATTCCTAATTTGTTTAGAGTTTTTATCATGAATGGTATTCGATTTTCTCAAATGCTTTCTCTGCAACTATTGATAGGATCATATGATTTTCTTCTTTAGCCTGTTGATGTGATAAATTACATTAATTAATTTCTGAATGTTGAACCATTCAATGGAATACATTATAGTTGGTCATGGTGTATAATTTTTTCTATACATTGTTGGATTCAATTTGCTAATATTTCATTGAGGATTTTTGCATCTATGTTCTGAGATCTATGGGTCTGTAATCTTCCTTCCTAGTAACATCTTTCTCTGGCTTTGGTATTAGGATAATACTTGCCTCATAAAATGAACTAGGAATGTGCCTTCTGCTTCTATTTTCTGGAAGAGATTGTAGAAAATTGGCATAATTTCTTCTTTAAATATTTAGTAGAATTCACCAGTGAAATTATCTTGGCCTGGTGCTTTCTGTTTTAGAAAGTTAATTGTTGATTCTATTTCTTTAATAGATAGGCCTATGCAGAACGGTTTCTCCTTGTGTGAGTTTTGAAAGATTGTGTCTTTCAAGGAATTGGTCCATTCCATCTACATTATCAAATTTGTGGAGATGTAGCTGTTCATAATATTCCTTGTTTAATCCTTTTAATATCCATGGGCACAGTTGTGATGCCTCTTCTTTCATTTCTGATATTAGTAATTTGTATCTTATCTCATTTTTTCTTGGCTAGTCTGGTTAGAGGTTTATCAATTGTATTGATCTTTTCAAAGAACCATCTTTTGGTTTTGTTGATTTTTCTCTATTAATTTTCTCTTTTAATTTTATTGACTTCCATTCTAATTTTTATTATCTTTTTTCTTCTGCTTATTTAGGATTAATTTGCCCTTCTTTTTCAAGTTTCCTAGGGTGGAAGTTTAGATTTTTTATTTTAGATCTTTCTTCTTTTCTAATATATGCATTCAATGCTATAAATATCCTTCTAAGCACTGCTTTTGCTGCATCACACCAATTCCAATAAGTTATATTTTCATTCTCATTTAGTTCAATATATCTCTTTAATTTATCTTGAGGCTACTTCTTTGACTGATGTGTAATTTAGGAGTGTGTCATTTGATTTTCAAATATTTCAGTATTTTCCATCTGTCTCTGTTGTTTATTTTTAATTTAATTCCATTGTGTTCTGAAAGCATGCTTTGTATGATTTCTATTATTTTAAATTTGTAAAGGTGGGCTTTATGGCCCAGAATATGGTTTATCTTGGTCAATGTTCCACATGAGCAAGAATGTATATTCTGCTGTTGTTTGATGAAGAGTTCTATAAATGTCAATTACATCCAGAAAATGATGAATGCCACGTGCTGTCCTGTTCAACGATATCCTTACTGATTTTCTGTCTGCTCAATCTGTCAATTACCGAAGGAGAAGTGTTAAAGTCTCCAAATAAAATAGGGGATTTGTCTATTTTTCCTTGCAGTTCTATCTGTTGGTACCTCATGTGTTTTGATGCTCTGTTCCTAGGTGTATATATGTTAAGGATGTTTATGGAGAATTGACCTCTTTGTTTTTATGCAATTACCCTCTATATCCCCAATAATTTTCCTTGTTCTGAAATCTGCTTTGACTGAAATTCATATAGCTACGGTTAGCATGTAGACCTTTCTCCCTCTCTTTCCTTTTATTCTATCTGTCTTTATATTTAAAGTGGGCTTCTTATAGGCAACATATAATCAAGTCTTTTTTTACTGCACTCAGACAGACTCTGTCTTTTAATTGGTGTATTTAGACCATTTACATTTAAAGCGATTATTAATACAGTTAGATTAATAATCTTGAGGCTACTTCTTTGACCAAAGTGTTATTTAGAAGTGTGTTGTCTGATCTCCCCACATATTTGTAACTGTTTCTCATCATTGTCCTTGATCTTTGTTTCTTTTTCTGTCTTGTTTTCTTTCTGTATGTGTGTATTCTCTAGTTTTAATTGAGAATTTTATATGATTACATTTTTTTCCTTTCTTAGCCTATCAGTTATAATTCTTTAAAAAATTTTAAGGGTTGTCCTAGAGTTTGCAATATATCTTCACAACTAATCTAAGTACACTTTTAAATAATGCTGTATACCACTTCACAGGTAGTGCAGATTATAACAGATTATTCCCAATTCTTCCCTCCTGTCTTTTATTATATTATTGTCATACATTTCACTTATCCATATGGTATGATTCTCTAATATGTTGTTGCTATTATTATTTTGAATAAACTGTTATCTGTTAGATTAGTTAAGCATAAGGAAAATAAAGGTTTTAATTTGCCTTCATTTAGTCCTTCTTGAATGCTCTTCCTTTCTTTATAAAGATCTGAGTTTCTGACCTATGTCATTTTCTTCCCCTCAGAAGAACTTAAATATTTCTTACAAGGCAGGTCTACTGGCTACAAATTTGATTTTTGTTTGTCTGAGAAAGTCTTTATTTCTCCTTTCCCTTTTGAAGGATAATTTCACTGGGCCCAATTCTATGTTGATGTGTGTGTAATTTATTTTTCTATCAACATTTTGAATATTTCATACCACTGTTCTTCTTTGCGTGATTTCTACAGGGAAATATGTTGTAATTCTTATCTTTGTTTCTTTAGGTAAGGCATTTTTTCCCTTCTGACTTCTTTCAAGATTTTCTCTTTGTCTTTGATTTTCTGTAGTTTGGTATGATATGCCTAGGTATAAATTTTTGGTATTTGTGCTTCTTGGTATCTTTGAGTTTCCTGGATCAGTGGTTTGCAGTTTGTCAATATTTTCAGAAAATTCTCAGCCATTCTTCCTTCCATTATTTCTTCTATTCCTTTTTCCCTTTTTTTTCCTTCTGATATTCCCATTATGCATGTGCTATTCTTTTTGTAATTGTCCCACAGTTCTTGGATATTCTGTTCCATTTATTTTTTAGTCTTTTTTCGCATTGTTTTTCACTTTGGGGAGTTTCTATTGACATATCTTCAAGTGCACTGATTCTTTCCTTGCCTGTGTCCAGTCTACCTATAAGCCCAACGTATTCTTCAATTCTGTTACAGTGTTTTTTATTTCTAGCATTTTCTTTTGATTCTTTATTAGAGTTTCCACTTCTCTGCTTATATTACCCATCTGTTCTTGCATGTTGTCACTTTTTTCCAGTAGAACTCTTAACATAGGAATCATAGTTATTTTAAATTCCTGGTCTGATTATTCCAAAAATCTCTGCTATATCTGGGTCTGATCCTAATGCTTGCTCTGTCTTGCCTTGTACATTTTTGTTGACAGATGGACATGATATATTTGGTAAAATGGAATAAAAAGTAAGTAGGGCTTTAGTGTGAGGTGTTATATTTATCTGGCTAGGAGTTAGACTGTCTCTACTGTTTGTTGTTGCTTTCAGAGGCTAATATTTCCTCTGGTGTACTTGGTTTTTTTTTTTTTTTTTTTTTGTCTCCCTTGTTGTCTTTGGGTTTCCCTGGAGACTCTTTCTTAATTAGGGGCTGAGCCTTGCAGTTCTTTCAGCTGTTCCTATTACACAGGAACTCTCTATCAATCTGGCAGTAAAATGTGGGAGAAGGAGAATCCTCTATAATCCTATGATTAGGACTCAATCTTTTAGTGAGCTTCCACACCTGGATTGTGACCTTCACAAATGCCTTTCAGCTTTTTCTTTTTCAACCATTAAGTGAGATAAGAAGGGTAGGGGTCTGGAATTGTGTATTTCCTTTCTCCTATATTGAGGGTAGTGGGGGCTGAAGTTGGATATTTCCTTTCCTCAGCTAGGTTAGGCTCTGGTAAAACTCAAATTGTTTAGGCTCTGGTAAAATAGTTTCTTTTTGAGAACAGTCCATTGTTAAGGAGAACAGAAAGCTCAGGGTATATTTCAAAATGGTTACTTTCCTCCAATATTCGGGGAGTATTTCAAAAATGGTTACTTTCTCTCTCCACCTGCTGAAAGCAGGAGCTTATTTTTCTCTGGTCTGCTCAGTAAGAAACTGGTGGGGCTCCTGGAGGTAAAACTCACAAAAGTGTAGGTGGTGTCCCTAAAGCTAGGCTTCCATATAGGTGACCCTCTAAGGCTGGGCCTCCAGGAATTTTTATCTTTTATAGAAGTCCATGCTCAGTCTCCAGCAATGAGTTAATTCCTTTCAAGTGTTGCTTCCAGAAGGGGTTTCTGCTCTAAGTAAGCTGTGGTTCTGTGTATCTCCATCCTCTTCAGTTGCTGGGGCAATGGTTTGCTCTGTGACCTCAATTCTCTGATAGATCTAAGAAGAGTTGGTAGTTTTCAGTTTTTCAGCTTTTTTCTTGTTGCAAGGATGGTAGTGATGACTTTCAAGCTTTTTGCATGATGGACCAGAAACTGCAAGTTGTCCATACTTGTTTTTAAAAAGTTGCAAAGTAGTCTGATGTGTTATATAAATACTGCTGAACTTATATACTCATTCAGTTTTCCTAGATAGAGGTTCCTAAACTTTATTAGTTCATGACTGACTTATAATTTTTCCAGACACCCCAGGCCAAAAGAATTACTAAATAGTTCCATCTAATTATCCCATCTAATTCAAATTTTTACACATTTTAAAGCAGGGGTTCTTAATCTTTTTTGTTCCATGGACCCCGTTGCCAGTCAGGTGAAAACCACAGACCCCTTACTAAGCCCACACGATACTGTGTATTATTTAATAAATATATCACACCCGCACCAACACATCCCCACAAGAATAATGTTTTTTTGAATTTCAATTCAAGCTCACAGACCTCTTGTTAAGAACCCCTGTTTTAAGGTATCTAATAGACAGAATAAATCATTTTGTTGATTCACAATTATTTTTTGACAATTTTTATTCTGATGTAGCATATAGTAAAAAGAGCATATCTAAAGTGTACTTCTTGCTGGATTTTTACATAAATGTATAATTGGCATTTGGGCTGGATAATTCTCTGTTGTAGGTGGCTGTCCTGTAGGAAGCATTGCAGGGTGCTTAGCAGCATCCCTGGTCTCTACCCACTAGATTTCTGTACTACCCTGCCACCCCGCTCTGACAACCAAAAATGTCTCCAGACATTGACAAATATTCCTTGAGGGAGCAAAATCATTCCTGGTTGAGAACTACTTGTCTACACCCATCTAACCAGCACCCAAGGACTGCCAGATTTAATAAATAAGAATACAGGACATCTTTTTAAATTTGAATTTCAGATAAAAAACAAATAATTGTTTAGTAAGAGTATGCTCCAAATATTTAACTGGGTGTTGTATATTTTTATCTGGTAATCCTACACCACCTAAATCAACATATAGAACATTTCCAGAACCACAGAAGGCTCCTTTGTACCCCTTTTCAATCAATACCCATACCCAAACATAACCACCAATTTCAATAAAGTTAATTGCTACGTTCTTACAAGATCTGCAGCAACACTTCTCAACAACCCTGTGGTGGTTTGAAGTTGTATCTACCCCAGAAAAACAAGTTCTTAAATCGAATCCATTCTTGTGAGGGTGAACCCATTGTAAGTAGCACCTTTTGATGAGGCTACTTCAGTTAAGGTGTGACCCACCTTATTCAGGATGGGTCTTAATCCTATTACAGGAGTCCTTTAAAAATGGAATGAATACAGAGAGAGAGAGAGAGAGCCATGGAAGCAAGAAGCTGAAGGCAGTGAAACCTGGAGGAGAAGAGAGAGACCAGCAGATGCTGCCATGTGCTTTGCCATGTGGTAGAGAAGCCAAGGATCACTGGCAGCCAATCTTTGGGAGGAAAGAATTGCCTTGATGATGCCTTGATTTGTACATTTTCTTGGCCTCAAGCTGTTAGCTAACAAATTCCCATTGTCTAAGCCCACCTATTTCATGGTATCTGCTTTAAGCAGCCTAGTAAACTAAAACCCCTTTCTCTGTTGCCTATTTTTTCCTCTCTCACTCACTTAACCTAAAAAATCTCTGAGTCCCAACCCATGTACCTTTTCAGTTTCTCTCCCTTCCTCACTCTCAGTGACCTGTTCATCCCCTTGTTTTACTCTCTTTCTGTTCTGCACATTCTCCACAGAAACAAAGACCTGAGAACTGGTCCAGCAAGCAGATACCATTTCCCATTCCTGCTGTCTCCCTTTCTGTTCCTGATACACATTTTCTGGATTCTGCACCACCACAAAATTTAGAACTGGGATGTCAAAAGCTGACTTCTCTGTAGGAAAGACAGGCTTTTGGAGGGTATATATGGGAAGAATGGATAAATGGGAATCTTCACTAGGTTATAATCTCTGTCCCCTACCTCAGTCCCATTAGGCTTTTCCCCTTGAGCCTAACTGCAGGATGAGGCTGAAAGGAAGAGATCTTGATGTCCTCATTCTAGAAACAGAACACGCTAAAAGCCTCCTCCTTGTGTTGACTCCTCTGTACCTTATACTCTCAGTTTTTGACATTTATTCACAGACTGGATTATTTTGTTTCTCTGTACTTAGTACAAATAGACTGTACTTAATACATTGATCAAATTTTTTAGCCAATTAAAGGAACATCCTGGGTGAGGGTGAATTTTCAGAAATTGAATGAATAAGTGTTGCTGGGAGTCACAGCTATGGACCAGGTCAGATTATGACACCAAGAAGTGAGTGATGACATTTGCTTGGGTGGGAGTAAGGCAGAGAACTTTCCAGAGGAGGTGATGCTTGAACTAAGATTTTGCTAAATGGTTATAGGTGAGGAAGTGTGTTTTAAGTTGAATTAAGAAAGTTTAGAGGAAGGGTAAACATTTCATTATGAGTTCTGTGATGGGAAGGCAGAGGACCAGGGTTTAAGTCCTGGGTGGAGATGGTAGACGTGTGGGTGGGGTGGGCTGCAGGTCGTGTGAAGGTGGGGGCTTGAACATTGCATGTGGGTCACAGAGAGCCAGCAGAACCTGGTCAAGTTTTCATTGTAGACAGATTATCCTTGTGTCTCTGTGGAGGTAGACTAGAGGGAAAAGTTCAGCAACAATACCTCCAATTCAGGCCAAAGGGGCCACAGTCATTCGCCTCATGGAATGAATTTATGCACACTGTTGCTTCCCTTCAATGCACTAGTTGACATTAGCATTGAGGATATGGGAGTTTTAATAGGGCGATGAGAAGACAGTGGGGCATTTGGGCAGAGTGGATATACTAGGGAGTGCAGGCTTAGTGGACGAGTGTGTCTCATTGCAGAGGCGCTGCCTGTGACAGTGTTCAGCCACTGAGCACAAGTAGTCAGGGCAGGGATGGGATTAAAGAAAGTGGGAACCACCAGGTCATGGGTCTGCCTGGGTTGGCATCAGCCACGTTGATGAATATGCTGACGTGGGATTGTTGAGCACTCTCAGAATCCTGGGTTACAAAGGTGTGACATTTCCAGAACATTCGTCCTTGAGGTTATCAACATGTCCAGGAATGAGTATGAGATTAAGAGAGCAAATAGTTTGTAGATTAAGTAATCAAGTATTCGTTGTGGCCGTCTCTGTGGTGCCACATTTAACAGTGTATTAGAAGTGAGAGACAGTAGTTTACAACTGCAAGGCATAAAAGCTGCTCTCCCAGAAAGTCCGGAGTTACTGGCAGGGGAAAAATGAGTGAGCAGACTGGAAAGGTCACAAAGGGAAGTTAACCCGTAGCGTGGAAAACTAAAAAATGAGTCGTTACACTCCCCCACTCCCCACCCCTGTCATGGGTCTAATTTGTTTAAAATCAAATCCATCTGTTCATTTCACACTGTTTGTTCCACTTCCTTGCTGCAATCCACAGTGGATTACTCCGTTAGTTTAAAAACTGGCTGCACTTACAATAAGCTAATAACTTATTTTGTGGTTAACTGCTTTAAAATATTCTGGAGCATGACCAACATTTATTCTCTCTCTCTCTCATTCTCAAGAATGAACCTCTTAGTGTAGCACATTGACCAGGAAAATCCTTTAAGTCTCTTTCACAAATCATACTATTGACAGGCTCTGAAGTGACACAGGTAGGGGAAAAGGTTTCGGTCACTCTGTTAGACCTTTCTTCTTACTCCTCAACCTACAAATGCTCATTTGCCTCCTGTGCACCATGATTACAAAAGATTTCTTGGCTCAATTGATTCCATTTATGATCTCCAAATCTTAATTTCAAATGAAGCTAGCTCCTTTTCAGGAAAGAATTATCTTATATGAAATAAACCAGAGTTCCCCGTGGCATTCATTTGAGATGCATCAATTCCCATAAGGTCTCCTAACCCATTAAAATATGTACAGTATTTCTGGTTAACTAATGGATCATTGGAAAATGGGATTGCATGCAAGATATACTTCAAAGAAATGCACTTGGTGTTGTTGGCCAATCCATTCATAGGAACATTTGCTGATTGGGAAAATATTTTATTTTTTTGGCTTAATTCTTTGCCAGACCATACAAACTAACAAAGGCCATTATTTTTGATTTGTTGAACCTAATTCCGAAGACAGAGCTGCAATGGAATTTGTTATTTTCTCATTGCTGCTGATTAAGAAATGATTGGCTGGCATTTAAACACATTTGGATTTGTACCATCTGTGGATATTACCCTTTTTCCCCTTGTCGAGTGCAAGTTATTGCTAGATGTTATCTTGCATTCACTCCTGTCTTGTTTGGAAGGGCTAAACATTTTGGGACCACAGGTATTAAAATGACAAGTGGTTTAAAGCCAAGGAGTGGGTGTCAAAATATCCTAGCACAGTAATTTTACATTTTTCATTACTGAAGTAATTAAAAAAGTCCTTAGGGCTGAATTATAGTAAAATTTTATGTGCCTTATACTAAGCATAAACGGATATTCTCTCCCATTGGACAGTATTAATTTAAGTAGGAAATATTTTAAGTTCTATCTCATTCTTTCATACTATGAAAAATTGCAAGCCTTACTAATTTTCTTTTTTTTAGGAGGTACCGGGGATTGAACCCAAGACCTTGTACATGTGAAGTAGGTGCTCAACCACTGAGCTATATCCACTTCCCCAAGCCTTAGTAATTTTATTCAATATCATTTCTTTCTAAATATTCTTAGATTCAATAATCGATATGAACTTAGTATTAAAAGTTATACATAAATGAAAGATGTATTTTTGCAAATTCTTGGATGGCCCCAGAAAAGTTATATCAAAGGTCTATGTAGGTCGTAAAATTATGGCCATAGATTTTTCTTTTAAGATTGAGGAGTATATGAAATGATGTGTGAGCTTGGACCAATTCTTAACTTGTCTTTATCTATGAAAGTAATCTAATGAGCTAAATTATCTCCCTTATCTAATTCCTCCTCTAGAAGTAACAAGTAAAACTCTCAGCAAAGCCCTTTAACTCTTTCAAGCCACATGGGTACCATTTTAGATATTATTGTTCCAGTGGCATTAACTTTAGGGTTCACTTTCTAGTTACTTATGGAAAGAGAGAAGTGAATGCAGCATTCAAGAAGTGGTGCAGAATCTGAATAAAAACCATATGTCTAGAAATGACAAGAAAGAACTGAGGGCACCCATGCATGGAGAAATGATATTTTATAAGGGCTCACCTGTTTGGAAGTTATACCCAAGAGAAATGCAATTTAGAGAAAGGGAAGAGGGAGGATGGAGAAAGAACCCTATACCCAGTGCTTCTGCTGAACCCATGTGGTACATGAAACCTGGGAGAGGCTTTGTACTTCATGCGTCAGGGTGTGGCTTGGGCAGGGGGACGACAGAACATCCATTGCCAACCTGGAAGAGAAGGAGGGGTAGAGAAGCAGCCCTTTTTGGTACGTATTTCATGTATGGACACTTTGCCTGAGCTGGTCGTGAAGGGGTGTACTTTAACATCATGATCATCACCTTCTCTAATCCTCACCCCACCCCTTGTAGCAGCAGATAAGCAAACAAAGGTCCCAAAAAGTCTCTAGGCTAAGTTCCCATAACTTAAAAGATTTAAAGTGGGGCTTTTAATTGGAAGTCAATTCCCATGCTTTTTGCATAATATCTTACTGTCATCCTGTGACAGTTTGAAGTTTTTTATGAATCCTTGAAAAAGTCATGTTCTTATAACTAATCCAGTCCTGTGGGTGTGGGACCCATTGATTGCATTAGATTCAGTTAAGGGGCCTTTTGATTAGATTGATTTGGGGCAAGGGTTCCTAACCTTTTTTTGTTCCATGGACCCCTTTGCCAGTCAGGTGAAAAACATGGACCCCTTACTAAGTCCACACTATACTGTGTATTATTTAATAAATAGATCACACCCACACCAACACGTCCCCACAAGAATAATGTTTTTTTTTAATTTATTTCAATTCAAGCTCACGGACCCCTTGTTAAGAACCCCTGTTTTAAGGCCTTTGAATGGGAGCCACATCTGTTCCCCTGAGTTGGTTTGTTCATTTGTTTGATTGTTGTTTGTTTTTTACTTTTTTTTTAGTAGGCACTGGGAACTGAACTTGTGACCTCCATGTGGGAAGCAGGCACTCAACTGCTTGAGCCACATCCACTCCCCTGCCTGGATTTTAATTAATTTGTAATGATTAGGTGCTCACGGCCTTCCTAAAATCTCTCTCTTTATATTTAAAGCAACAATTCCAAATTTCTAAATTCTTTGGAGATGGTTATCATTTAGGAATGAGGTTCTTGAGATTAGCTAGGAATTCTGCATTCTCTTTGGCATGTACTTTGCTCAGCATCCTTTCCAGTGTGGGCCTCTGGAACCCTGAAGCTTACTCCAGCCTTCTAGGCCAAGAGAGGACATACAATCACCCCAGTGCCCCAAACATTACTGTTTATGTACTTTTCAAGTGATGATCTCTCAAAGCAAATAACCACAGCATGCATGGGTTACTATTTCCATATTGCTTCTCTCAGATAGAACAACTTGAGTAAAGTTGAGTTGACTCGGCCGCTCATTTACCTGCACTATTTAACTCCATCTGAGCTGTTTTGCTTCTCATCTTAGTTTACTTGTGCAGGCAGTCTGTGGTCCCCCTTTCCTTCAAGAGTACCTATAAGGCAACTCCTGCTGCAATGTCTTGCAATTTATCTGTTTACATGCCTGTCTACTCCACTAGACTGTGAAATCCCAAACAGCAGGGATCCTGTCTTATTCATTTTCGTAGCCCCAGGACTTGCCATGCATGGCACAGAGTGGGTCTTTTATAATTAAGTTAATTTAAAAAAATGCTTGAGCAGATTTGATGACGGGGTTTTTCTTTAATTTGATTTTTTCCCTTCTCTGATCTATCCTTTCTGAATCTTTTAGGTTGAATATGTATTATTTACATGATAAGAAAAAAGATTTAAATAAAGATGAGGGTGCTTCTATTTGATTCTATGCAAACATTTCCACTGTTATATAGCTTTAAAAAAGAAAACAATTTAGACATATTTGTGAACGAGTTTTGTAAATCTTTCTATTATTTTTCGAATTGTCTTTGATTGTACAGGGCACACAGACCTACCAGATGTGAGAAATATTCTATATTTGCTGGCCAAAGGGCTGAAACCTGTTGCACAGCACTTTCTTCGTTCCTTTTTGCCTCACTTTCCCAATCTTCCCACCCCATCACTTAAAAAGTACCACTTTAGCCCTAACAATGTAAACAGAAATTATTGAATGTTAATAACTTCAGGTAAACAATTTAGGAGACATTTAAGTCCCTAATATATATGGGATCCCCTTTTTACTGCAATTTCCGGTGAAAGTGCTACAAAGTGATATGTGGCAATAACAAATTCAGAAGGAAGGGAATATGAAATTCAGCCAGCAGCGTGAATGATTTGCTGTTAGCATGGGGCCCAATAACACTACAAAGCTATAAACTCTGTCGATCTAGATTGCCCAGTTAGGTGGCAGAGATGCAATTTGTCTTTTCTGAAGCCTCCTGCTGCTTGCTAGCTCCATCTCCTGTCACAGCCTATTAGCTCCCCAAGAAAATTGGTGGGAAATTGCCTGCAGATTGTAGGAAATTGCATCTCCAGGCCCTGGAAAAAATGTAGGATAGCACAACACTGACCCTCCCAGAGCAGCTATTAATACAGCAAAAACTGACCTTTGACTTCCCGAGAAACAACTTTGCTATTTGCTGAATAAAGACTGTATTATATGTGGCTAAAGGAGGGTGCAAATGATTATCCTAGCAAGGCTTGCAGCCAACCTGCTTTTGAAAGCCTCAATATTAGAGGATTTTTGTTGTTGTTGTTTATTTGTTTGTTTTAGGTGGAGGGGGTTTGAGTGTTGTGACTCGCCAGGGAGACCAAGGTCCAGTTAGCTTGTTTGTTTGTTTGTTTGTTTTTGAGGTACTGGGGCCGGGGTTAAACCCCGGACCTTGTATATGGAAAGCCCATGCTCAACCACCGAGTCACATGGGCCCCCTGAGTTGGTTTTTTCATTTGTTTGCTTGTTGTTTGTCTTTTATGTTTTGTTTTTAGGAGGCACCAGGCATGGAACCCAGGGCCTCCTATGTGGGAAGCAGGTGCTCAACCTGCTTGACCCATATCTGTTCCCCTAGCTTGTTTTTGAAAACACCTTTACCCTGAATTAGAAAGGAAGAACGTGAATTATTTCAGGGAAATGCTCAAGAAATCTCAAAGGCAAAAATCCAGCAGGTAAATCATTCCAAGATAAGATTAAAAACCACAGATGAGCACATAGGAGCCTAGTTTTGCTTTGCCCTCACTTCTGCTTCCTATATATCACCTCCCTCAACTACGTTTTACCATGCCTTCTGTTTCTACTCACTTCTGAATTCTTTTCTTTCCAGACCATCCCCAGAAGTTCAGACATCAGGATAATTCAGCGTTCCACAGGGGTACATATCGTGCATATTTTAAGCATCATTAACTTTATGTTACCAAAAATAAATAAATAAAGATCCTGACATGGCATTTACAGGCTTGCATTTCTACCTAAAAGGATTTGAGCTCCCACTGACAAGCAATATTTTGGAGAGGGCGAAGAGCAGCTTAGCTGCTCCCAAATGCATAGGACACCATAATCACAGCTGTGTCCTAAACACTGTCCCATGGCATCAGCTGTGCTCCCTCCCCATTCCCGGTTCATTCATTTTTTCAGGGTGCTTGGAAACAAATCCGAAATGTGATGGCGGGACATATCATCACTGCTATAAAACAGTAATGTATCAGCCACATTGACAAGGAAAAACCCCACTCTGGAAACAATAACACCAATGGTAGGGCCAAATACATATATGATAGAGAGGATTACCCTTCCATTCATATTCTCAGAATTTAAGATCAAAATTGCTCTCTGCTTTGATATTACAGTTTCTCTTCCCTTGTGAATTGCGATGTCACTCTCTTTGATATTTTCCCAGATTAAAAAATAGTTGAGTAGGTACTTCTTAGCTTTTCAGAGGCAAGAGATTTCCTTTAGACCTGCTGCCATCTTACATTTGGTTCTTGCTTGTGAAAGACAAGCTACCAATACCATGTAGTAGCAGAGAGCCTTGAATTCAGCCTGAGAATCTCTGGGCTTTTATATACAGTCTCTCTTGCTCTGGTTTGTGTGGTCTTGTGTTTTGTTATTATTATTATTTTTTTAATATTCCAGGGCCTCAGTTTCATTATCTAAAAAAATGAATGGCCTCTAAGACCTTTCCTAGCTTTTAAATTCTGATATTGAGGGAAGTGGATGTGGCTCAATCGATAGGGCTCCCATTTACCATATGGGAGGCCCCGGTTCGTTTTCCGGGGCCTCCTGGTGAAGGTAAGCCAGCCTACACGGTGCGGTGAGCTGACGCAGCAAGACGACCCAACAAAGGGAGACAAGCAGACACAGAAAAACGCACAGCAAATGGACACAGTGAGCACAAGCAGCAAGGGGGAATAATAAATAAATAAATAAATAAATAAATAAATAAAATCTTAAAAAAAAAAAAATTCTGATATAGGGTAAGAGGCTGGGAGTTGGATTGAAGACTGAGCTGCTGGTACTAAGTCAGCCTCCCTCACCCTACTGCCTGCCCATTTCTTATGCTTTCCTTGAGTGACTGTTGTGTGAGAAGGGCAGCTGTACAGCCCAATAATGCATTCTGGAGTCTGACACCAGCTAAATTACTAATCATTATACAGCAAGTGAATATTTGATTACAACTGCAGAACAGCCCCAAAGAATTTAAGACACGACTCCTGGGGACATACTGACTGCCAGAGTGAGTAGAACTGATTTGACGGGGCTTAGGAATGACCAGGGCATGGGGGTGGGAGGGTGAGGGTACAAATTCTATCACAGTAAGGCTGGTAGGCAGTGGAATTTAGGTATGCAGTTGGTCTAGATACCATATGGAAGGAACAGCAAGAGATGTCTAGTTAGCCTCAAAGGGATGGTAAGTGAAAGAAGCCAGACACAAAAGTTTCCATATTGTATGATTCCATTTATATGAAATGTCTGGGATAGGTAAATCTATAGAGACAGAAATAAGACTAGTGGTTGCCAGGGGTTGGGAGATGGTGGGAACGGGGAGTGATTGCTTAATGGGTACGGGTTTTCTTTTGGGGTGATGAAAATGTTTTGGAATTATATGGTGGTGGTGGTTGCACAGCACACACTAAATGCCACTGTAAAATGGTTCATTTTATGTTATATGAGTTTTAGCGCAATAAAAAAGAGGTTTAGTTAAATTTATGAATAAAGGAATAAATGCAAGAATGTATAGCTATTTAAATTTTAAAACGGAGACTTTAGTCCAGGCAATATAACTCTTGGCACAATACAAACCATCTTGCAACCGTTTTCATCTGCCTTTGTTTTTTTCACTAATCTTTGGCCATGATGACAATTTGAGAAATGACTGGAAATTCTGATATACCAGGACTCTAACTCCACAGCTCTGAAGGCCAATGCTAGGGCTGGTTTTGAGATATTTCCGTGTTCACAATGTTTATGAACACCGTTTTTCCTACAAGCCCCTTCAAAATCCAGTTCAGTTGCCATATCCTTTTCTGAAAAGCCTCCAAGCTTTCCAGCTGAAAGAGGCTCAGCCTTCTCTGAACAAATGGCATTTATCGACCCTTTTCGAGCTCTACTCACTTCCCATCTTGGATTACGGTTGTTTATTTTCCAGACATGGCTTACCTCCCCTACTTGAGGCCAGAGTCACATCCTCCTCACCTATGAATCCTCCCAGACACCAAGGCAGCATGTCCTTAGCAAACATTTGTGCTCTTGTTTTCTACTCTACCTGAAATGTGCTTTGTGGGAGTATTCTCCAGCAGCCCTTTCCCTCCTTCTACTTAGCTGCTGGATTTTCTGCTAGGGATCCTCTCCTTCTCTGTTCCAGACTCTGGGATTCAGGTTGGGCTGACATCCCCCTTTGCACATTACTCTTCCAACCATCTCCCTGGGTAAGTTTATCAACATATTCTGAATCTGAGACCCTTTGCACAGGAATTGCTGACCTGGGCCCCCAGAAACCCAGAGCAGCCGGAGACTGCTGTCATGGCATGGGAAGTACCTGCCTAGGAATAAAGCTAGCATGAAAAACAGCAGAGCCGAGCAATGGAGAGACACTGGTTCCAGAAATAGTGTTTGATTGCCAGCGTTCTGCCAGCCTGGAGTTAAATTTGCCCCTGGACTTCTCAGATTCCTGAGCCAATCTTCCTTCTTTTTTCTTTGCTTAAGCCAATATGAATCAAGTTTCACTTGTCATTGAAAAACTGTCTGATACACTTTGCCATATGCAATACATCCTTCAAGGCCTGGATGAGGTCAAATGTCCTCTGGGAAGCCCTTGCATCTCTTCCTATTCTTTATCTCACTCACACTGTTATTCATTCATTCCACTTTCAACAGAGATTTGTTAAGCACTGGAACAAAAGGAGATTATAAAATGAGTCAGATTGTTTTTACTTCTAGGGAGTGATATTTACAGAAAACCTTACGGCTTAGACAATTTCATATAATTTTTTTTTCTCCTTTAATCCCTACATTAGTCTTGTGAGATGAACCTGCATTTTATAGATGGGAAAACTGAAGATCAGAGAAGATCAGAGGTCATACAATTATCAACACGGCTAAGCCCACAGTCTGACCCTGGGGACTCCAGTGCGTGCATCTACTTCCTTTGTTCTTCTAATGAACGCTGTGCCCCTCTCGTTTCAATGAGCAGTTTGCCTTGCCTTGTAATTTACGTGTGCTTTTGTCTTGGTTCCTTGGGTGCAGGGACTGTGGCTTACTTACGTTTCCATCAGCCACAACTCTTAGCATAGTCTCTTAATCACAACAGGGTTCAATTGAGTTGTTGTTTTTTGGTGACTTGATAGATGAGTGAACCCCCAGCTGAGTGAATAAGTTGTGTGCTCTGAAATCCAAACCAGTATTCTTACCACCAGATTCAAGGGAGCAAGAAATGCCAAAATGCTGCTTCTGAAGCTCATAATATTGCATGCCTGTACAGCTGTATGATTCCTCTGAGGCATCCTCTGTGGGGACATGGGGCGGGGGGGCGGTGGCATTAGGACTCAGAATCAGAGAGGATTTCCCATAAAGTGAATGAAGCTGATTCAGTGGGCTACACCCTAACTGAAGTAACATCATCAGAAGGTCCTAATACAAGGATTCACACCTACATGAATGGATTAAGTTTAAGAACATGTTTTCCTGGTGTACATAGCTCCAAGCCACCACATACCTCCCCCATTTTGAGTATTTTGCATTAGTGTGGGAGCTTTATTATGATTGATGAGATAATATCAGTACAATTGTAACAGTAGTCCATTGTTTATATTAGGGCTCACTGTGTTGCAGAGTCTTATGGTTGTTTCTTTTTTTTTTTTTCAATTTTTTTTCTAGCAAAATATGTACCACCTAAAAGTTCCTCTTTTAACCACTTTCAGATATATGACTATGGTGTTAATTACATACAAATCTTACTACCACCACCATTCATTGCCAAAACTTGTCCTAAATGATCCAGTGTTGTGGCATGAGAGTGTGGGGAAGAAGTTGGCTGGCACTATGAACCTGTCTTCTAGAGCCCAGCAATGAAAGCACATGAGCAGTGGAGGAAAAACCAAGTTCGAAGCAGTCAGAAGATAACATTTAAACTCTTGTCCAATCAGCTTTAAGTAGAAGATTTGGTTCTCACTGAAGCCTAGGAAATGAAAGTTCTTTCCTCTCAGAATTTGGGGCAGATTGAATTATGTATCCTAATTTAGATATTTCTTAATCCACATTCCTGTGGGTGTGAACCCATGGTAACTAGGATCTCTTAAAGATGTTATTTTTAGTTAAGGTGTGGCCAACTGAGTGGAGGTGGGCCTTGGTCCGAATTACTGGAGTTCTTTCCGTTTAAGCAGAAGAAATCTGGACCTGAAAAAAAATCCATGGGGAGGAGCCAGAAGCTGAAGTCAGCAGATGAGAAAGGAGAGGATGTTGCCTTGTGAAGCGAGGCAGGGATAACAAGCCAGGAGCCTCAAGCGTTGCCAGCAGCCAGCACCAGAATGGGAGAAAGCATCATCTTGCTGATGCCACCATTTGGGGCTCCTCCTAGCCTCAAAACTGTGAGTTAATGAATTTCTATTGTTTAAGCCAACCCATTGTGTAGTGTTTGTCATAAGAGCCTGGAAAACTAAGACAGTAATATAATTCAATAATAAAGCACGCACAATCATAGTTTCTTTGAGTATGTGATGGGGATTGAGGAAAATATTAAATTTGGTATAGGGCCTTACAGGGAATTCATGGAGTGAGGCTCTCTGAAGCTTGAGCTTCACCTGCTTCATGGTAAATCTGCCTCTGAAAATGCTATTTCAAGATTATTGTCCTATGAAGAGGTGATCAAGGATCCTGTGGCAGTATGACATTGTTTATAAATTCCAAAAATAGATAAAATTGGATTATGTTTGTAAACTGGTCTGTCCCTCTGGGCATATTAGATTATATTGGATTCAGAGGTTTCACTTTTACTTGATTAAATAATGATTAAGGCTTTGATTGGGCCACATCAGTAGGACGTTGCATCCCTGCCCCCTTGGTGGATGAGGACTCATGGAGAAACCACGCCATAGAGAATGGAAGTTGGAGTTTTGAGCTGGAGTCCAGGAAGTAAGCACACAGAGGAGCAGAGCAGCTGGGCCTGGAGAGAAACAAGCTCTGGGAAGAGAGGAACCCAGGAAGCCTGAACTCTTGGCAGACATCGGCAGCCATCTTGCTCTAACATGTGGCAACAGACTTTGGTGAGGGAAATAACTTATGCTTTATGGCCTGGTAACTGAAAGCTTCTACCCCAAATATAATAAATACCCCATATAAAAGCCACCATATTTCTGATATTTTGCATCAGCACCCCTTTGGCTGACTAATACAGATCCAGAAAAAAAAAATGTAGGGAAAATATTGTAGAGGTATGTCAGACATTAAAAAGTTACCGTTTTTATACTTTTTGTGGCTTTTGTGATTTTCCTTTGTAAATAAAATTATAATGAGATGGGACTTGTTTCTTCATTTTACGTTTTTTTTTTTTTTTTTTTTTTTCTTTTTCTAAAGAGTCCCCACCTCCATCCCAAAAAGTAAGAGCTCAGTCCTCACAAAATCTGAAATTGCTCCTGCTAGACATAACTATCAAATGACTTTTGTCGGTAGTTTCCCTAAATATTCATGAAATTCAACTCTCATCATTTCACACCCTTCTGGAGAAGTGTTCACTTTCGTTTTTCTTCGGGGACAAGGGGCATGACATGTTTGTGATCTTTGTATTTTCACATTCCAAAGTGGTAAGAACCTTCTTGCTTTCTAATTGTGTTGCAGTCTCTTTGGGCTCGGTGCAATAACCTCAGCTTCAGGATCTAGTTGAGGACCTCTTTTTGCCAGTGAGCAGTACACAAGGCAAGACTTTTTGGCTTAACATAAAATAATGGCATTGTGTATTGCAGTGGAGGACTATTAACTACAATTTATGCATAAATAGGCCAAGGCCCAGGAAAAAAAAATTGCATTACTCAAGTTCATGGGATAATGAATATCAGAGCTGCAATTACAATTTTCTGACTTCTCAACTGTACATGCAATTTGCAGGTTTACAATCCTATACAAAAAACCTGACTGAGAACACAGATGGGCTTCTAACCCCTGCTAATGAGAGCATCACTCTTCATTGCTGGGATAATTAAGCAAATATTTAGTGGTCAGAAAACCACCCAGACTTTAAATAAAATCAATCAAATCCTGATCCCTTGAGGGATGTTGACTTTGGAATTTTCTTTTATTCTGAAATGTAACTCTTTGGTTTGTTATGTGTGTCTGTGTGTGTGGGGTGGGGTGGGGTGGGGAGAGGGCCTTATTTCTAGGAATTAAAGCAGAGGAGGGTTAACTGGATAGCATTATGCCTGTTGAGAAGCCACATTCCCCAGAAAGGCCACGCTTCTGACACTCACAAGGTACAAGGTCAGGAGAGGGTTTTCTCTTTCTTGATTGATCTTTTTTCCCCCTGAATATCCTTCTTCCTTATGGAATTAGACCCTTAAGTAAATTGTGTTGAGAAATATCTAGCCTACCTACTGCCTGACACAATCATTGACATTTCTTGTGTAAATAACAGCAGTGGATTCAGCACTTTAAAGAACAGGAGTTGAAAGGATATTAAACTAATTTTTTTAAAGATCAAATGCATACATTCTTCAGAAATTGGAAGAGTTCGAGGGGTGCAAGAGGAACAAATTAACACTTATTGCCAGAGTTATTTTCAATACCACCAGTCTCCTCCATCCTCCACACCCAATTCTCATTACTCAGCTATAGTTTTTCTTTTCTTCACAGAACTTATCACTTTTGAACAAACTACCAACTTTCTATTTCTTTATTTCTTTATAGTTTATTACCTCTCTCTGCCCGCTGGAATGTAAGATCTAAGGAGGCAGGAGTTTTTATCTAGTGTATCCCAAGCACCTAAAATAGCACCTGGCACATACTAGGCACTCAGGAAATAGTTGCTGATTGAGTACATACTGTGTGTCAGCACCTGGAAGGCAGAAAGTGAATATGATATCATACCTTCCTTTGAGAAGCTTAATTACTTTTCCATGGAATGAATTTATAAAAATTTGGAGTTAATATTTATGCCATTCTTGTCCTTACTATTAGAACCTCTATTTGTTTGAGGTGGCAATTGGTTTAGTGAAAAGAGCCCATTTTCCAGACTTCTTTGCAGCTTTTCTCTCAGTTCTGGCTAATGAGGTCTGAGAGATGTCTAGGAAAGTTTCGATTCCTTGAAGTAGGCATCCCCCTTTCCTTCTGTCATTTTTTTTCTTCTTCCTGTTCAGAATGTAGATGTGATGTCAGAAGGTATAGCTGCCATATTGAGATCATGAGGATGAAAGCAAAACGCTAAAGATGTCAGAGTGAAAAGCTAGAAGTAGCCAGAATAGGATGGCACCCTCTTGAAGCTGTGGCATGAGAAAAATAAACCCCTATATGGTTCAGCCATTTTATATGGATCTACATTACATTGAACCAAAACAATTCCTATAAAATATACCACATCAAGTCATGACTTAGCTAAATATCTTTAAAATTTTTCATAACCCCAATCTTTCAGAATCCCACTGGATAAATTCTACATTTTGGGTGCCTTACTATCATGGACCCAGTAAGTCCCAGAAATGGAGGAGAGAAAGAAAGAAGACTAGACCAGAGGAATGCTGAATGATATGCTATAAGGAAGACACTTAAATAAATCTAGATTCATTTATAATGCCAAAGGGTAAAATATATCTACCCTCTCTACTCTTGAAGCAGTGGACTTGGGTGTTTGCTCCCCACCCCCATCTTTTGGCATTGGATTATAATGGATTCATTACTATACATTTTCAGGGACCAAGTATAGATACTGAAATTCTAGCTAATAAGGCTGAATAATTTGGAAATCTTTTGTGCTAATATAGTGGTTGATGTGACTCACCAACAGGTCTGTGTATATAGGTAAATGTGTGCGTGAGAGAGTGTGTGAGCATGTGTGAGTCTACAGGAGTAGTAGATGTTTTGATGTTATGGTATTTAGGTGGTCCTCTTTGCATCCACAGATCAGCCTGCAATTTAGTTCTCTAATTTACCCAGGGTAATCATTCTTACCAGTCACTGCCATTTTGATATTTGCACAATAGTAGATTTTATTTTTCCTCGCAGATCTTCCAGAAGCATCACACACAAATATAAAATACCTCCTTTAGTTCTGAGAAATTGCACATGGCCCTTTATGTGGCTTTTCAGATTTGGTCCTGTGATTCTTTTTTTTTTTTTTTTTTTTAATGTAAAGCTAAATCCTATAAAGGGAAATTTACAATCCCCTTCCCTTTCTGCCAAGAACATTCAGCAGCATTAATTGTAGGTTTTTTCTTCTTCTTCTTCTTCTTTTTTTTTTTAAAGATACTATCTTATTAGAGAAAATGTCCCTTTTTAAACTTTTGTAAAATTTAAAATAGCAATTTCTTATGCTTTTGTCAGAAACCTAAAAAAAAAAAAAATCCCTAAGCAAGATATTCCATCAAAAGTAAACAATTCAGTTATTTCCCTGTTTTTTTCTAGCTCTGTAGGAGGGTTTTGCCATTATACTCTTTAAAGAAACCTGTGTTATAAGGAGCCAAATGAAAGGAATCAGAGGAAAAACAATAAGGCTGCTTCAGTTCTCATCAGTTTTGTCTAGCCTAGGGACTTAAGATTCTCCTATAAAAAGAACTTTAATTGTAGTTTCTATGATTCTTCCTCCTTTCATTTTATTATTTAAGAAATTGACTCAATTTCAAATATAATTTTTTATCTAATTATCTTTTTAATGAAAAATTAAAAACAAATAAGCAAAAAAACCTGATTATTCCACAGTAAGACTGAAATATCCTATGCCTTATTAGTAGGAAAGATACCCAAGGAACAAATAATACCTTAATCCTCTCCTAGGGGGTCAGCTCAGCAATTGAGATAATGGCAGAGATGGAACAGCAGCTCATTATCCTTCCTCCTCCCTATAATCATTCTTCAAACTTTTTTCAATAGAACATGGTAACCCAAAATAAAGACTACATTTCCGGGGGGCGGATGTGGCTCAAATGGTTGGGCGTCCGTCTGCCATATGGAGGGACCTGGGTTCGATCCCCGGGACCTCCCGGTAAAATAAAAAAAAAAAAAAAAAAATATATATATATATATAGAAGGCGCATGGGCTGCCAGGCTCTGTGCCGCTGAGCTGTCGGGCCCCGGGAGCCATGCAGCAGGATGATGATGTAACAGAGGAGAGACAAGACGAGATGCTCCGAAAGCTCCAGAAGCCAGGAGCTGAGGTGGCGCAGGCAGCAGAATACCTCTCTCCTACATCGGAGGTCTCCAGGATCGAATCCTGGTGAAGACTGGAGGGGGAGGATGAGAAGAGATGGGAGGAAACACACACAGAGAATTGCCCAGCAAATGGACACAAAAACAGCAAATGGGGAAGGGGGGGTTTAAAATGGATAAAGTAAATAAATAAAATCTTTAAAAAAAAAAAAAAAAAAAGACTACATTTCCCAGCATTCTTTAGGTAGGTATAGTCAGATGACTAACTTCTGGCAAGTGGGGTATAAGAAGAATTAGTGTGGACAACTTCTGGGAAATGGAGCTGGTTTGTCTTTCTCTTCTTTCCTTCTTCATTCTTAGACTGTGGATGTAATGGCTGGAGATGGAGCAACCATTTTTCCCCCATGAGTTGAACTTGTAAATGGAGGTCATGTAGCAGAGCAACAATATAGAAGAAGCCTAGTCCCTGACATTGTGGAGTACCAAATAATCTCTTGATCACTTACCTCAAGACTGACATAAAGGAGAAATTAACTTCCATCTCATTCATATCACTAATACTTCAGTTTTCTTTCACCTATAGATGAACCCAATTCTAACAGTTACAAAGCAGCTTCTCTATATTGAATTCTGCAGTTGCAATCTGACATTAAAAAAAATTAAATGACCGTGGCTTCCTGATCCTGTTTGAAGTCAGAGAAAAGGGACCCTAAGTTCTCTTACCACTGAGAAAAATAAACTGTTTCTCAGTTCTTCAATGAGAAGTTTCTTTATTAAACTTGGTAATAAACTCTCAGTTTTTGTTTTCCCTCTATTCTTAAAAGATAATTTCCCTAGGTATAAAATTCAAGGTTGACAGTTAACTTCTCTCAGCACTCTGAAGATATCATTTTTCTCTCTTCTGGCTTCCATTATTTTGAATTTGAGAAGTCAGCAGTCAGTTGAATTGCCATTACTTTGTAGGTCATCTCTGGGGGTTCTTGAAATTGTTTCTTTGTCTTTGATTTTCTGTGGTGTCACTACAATGTGTTTAGGGTAGATTGCTTTTTATTTCTTCTGTTTTGGATTCCTGAATCTGGGTATTTATTTTTCCTTAATCAGTTTTTAAAAAATTTCAGCTATTACTTCTGAATATTGTTATGTCACCTTCTCTTTATTATTTACTTTTATAAATCCAATTAGACTTATATTGGACCTTTCACTCTAACTTCCATGCCTTTTAATCTCTCTTTCATCTCTCTGAGACTCAGTGATGCATTTTATTAAGTTTATTTATGTTTTGAGTTCCATATTAATTCTCTCTTCAATTGTGTCTTACCAGATATTCAGCCTGTCCCTTGAGTTTCTAATTTCAACTATTACATTTTTAATTTCTGGAAGTACTATTTGTTTTTTTCCACAAATATACCTGGTCAATAAAAGTTTCTTTTAATATGTCAATACTTAATTTTTTCAAAAGATTTATTTTATTTATTTCTTCCCACCCCCTTGTTGTTTTGCACTTGCTGTGTCTGTTTGTCTTCCTTGTTTCTTTTAGGAGGTACTGGGAACCGAACCCAGGACCTCTGATGTGGGAGGGAGGTGACCAATCACTTGAGCCACCTCTGCTCCCTGCTTTGTTGTGCCTCTCATTGTGTTTTCCTTCTTGTGTCTCTTCTTGCATCAGCTTGTTGCATCAGCTTGCCACACCTGCCCATCACACTAGCTCACTGTTTTCTTTAGGAGTCACCGGGAACTGAACCAGGGACTTCCCATGTGGTAGGTGGGAGCTCACATCGCTTGAGCCACACCCGCTTCCCAATACCTTATTTAAAAATAGGATACATACTTATTTTATATTCTGATATTCCAATATCTGCAGTTTTTGATTGTTTTTTTTTTTTTTTTTTTTTGACGACTTTTGCTGATGGCGGCTTATTTCCTTATATGTTTGGTGAGTTTAGATTTTTAACTCTTGTTGTTTGAAAATTTATGAGAATATCCTATGGTCTGGGTTTAAAGTGTGTTTTTCCAGGAAAGAACAGGTTGTGCTTCTACAAGGAGCTTGAAGGCAAGCAAACTGGAATACTTTAAGACAACATTTTTTTTCAGTATATGTATTTTTTGGGAGCCATATAGACATCAAACCCACATAAATGGAGCTTGTGATTAGAAATTCTCAAGGGGAAGGTTTAAATATTTTTCTACCTCATCTAAATCCATGGCTAAAGACAAGAGAGGCATATATGCCTAACATTTCCCTCTGTGGAGTGTGTGGAGTGTTTCCCCCACTCTCTTAAAGCATATATATTTCGGTGACCCAGCTTTATGCCAAACTTCAATCTGACCCATTCCCTTGCTAGAGCCCCAACTTTTACCAGTAAAACATGAGTTATAGGCCCCTTGAAGATCCTTAGATAGTTCTAATACAAATGTTTTCGCCACTGCGTGCTTACCTTGCTAGAGTCACACTTTTCATCTCTGCCTTCAGTCCATTCCTGTATTTTCCTGCCAGCCAAGCCATGAATGCAAATGCCATTTTAAATATTTTATTAATCATTTTAGTTATGCCTGAAGGGATTAGTCTGCCATGTTGCTAGAAATAGAATTCTAAATTCTGTTTTGTCTCATCTTTCAAAAAATAATGCTTACTTGATGACTTTATATTCCTCAATGTTTGTTTTTTTATTATTCCGTCATCCTGTATTTTGGACACAGAGTTGTGGGTTCATTTCCTACTTTCCATCTTTCCTTTTTATCCCTCCCCTCCCCTCCCCTCATTCCTCCTCTCTCTCATTCTTTCTTCCTTTTATCGTTCTTTCTTTCTTTCTTTCTTTTTTTTTTTTTTAAGATTTACTTTTATTATTTATTCCCCACTCCTCGCCTTTGTTTGAGCTCACTGTCTGCTCTCTGTGTCTGCCTGTCTTCTTTTTTTGGAGGCACCAGGAGCTAAACCCGGCACCTCCCATGTGGGAGGGAGGCACCCAATTGCTTGAGCCACATCTACTCCCTGCATGTTGTGTCTCTCGTTGTGTTTCCTCATTATGTCATCTTGTTGCATCACCTTGTTGAGTCAGCTCGCTGCCAGCCTGTTGTGTCAGCTTGCTGTCTTGCTCGTTTTCTTTAGGAGGCACCATGGAACTGAAGCCGGGACCTCCCATGTGGTAGGCAGGTGCCCAACTGTTTGAGCCACATCGGCTTCCCTCTTTCTTTTTAAGGAATCCTGGATCCCAGAGCCCAGTGGGTTTTAAAGAAATAAAAGAATCACTCTCCACTTCTCCAGCCATGAATATATTGTAAACTTTCAGTTTACTGTCAGTTGTATTGTAAGACATACTGTGGCTTGCAACATTGTACAAATTAAAATATCAGGTTTGGGGAGCGGATATAGCTCAGTGGTTGAGTGCCTGCGTCCCACGTATGAGGTCTTGGGTTCAATTCCTGATACCTCCTGAAAAAAAAATCAGGTTTATCCAATAAACATCCATTAAACACCTACTGTATGCCAGTGACTGGGGACCTAAAATAGATAAGGTGTAATTCCTGCCTCTGGGGGCCTTATCATTCAGAGAAGCTTTCACACTAGTTCAGCCACTAAGCACATACCTCCTCCTAAGAATCTGACCCTCACTCAGCTTCAGAAGAGCACCTAATGACTGGGGAAAGGAAGAACAGCCAGGAAGCCTGTTAACGAAGGAGATAAACACATTATCACCAGGGACTCACACCAGACTTAAAATATCATGTCATCGCTCCCTCGGCCTTTTCTCATGCATGCGCCCAGCACACATTTATTGAATGCCTACTGTGTATCAGGCACTGTGGTAGGCACTGGAACTCCATGGATGAATGAGCCGGCAGTGCAGGGTTGTTGTCCAGCGTGTGGAGTGCTATAATAGAGGGCAGAACCAGGTGCTAGGTAAACAGAGCGCATGGGCAGACTTGAAAGGATTGTTTGAAGAGGGTCTCGTGGAAATGGAGTTCCCTTTAAAGAGAGAAACTTGGACACTGAGAGACATTGTGTAGACTCAGAATACCTTTATTTGCCAAGTAATGCGATGAGTTTGGAAACCAAGTGTGTATTGGGTAAAAATGATGCAAGGGAGAAGCTGGCCGTGTGAAGACAGAGGCAGGGAATGCCAGAGCTTTGCCGGCAAGACCAGCAGAAGCTGGAAGAGGCAGGGAGGGATTCTCCCCTACAGTTTTCAGAGGGCGCATGGCCCTGCCAGCACCCCTCTGTGTATGATGACATTAAAAATAATTTCAAGTCCTCTCGTCAGTCATTTTTACCCTACACCCACTTGATTTCCAAACTTATCGCTTTACTTGGCAAATAAAGACTTCTGGCCTCCAGAGCCGTGAGACAATACATTTCTGTTGTTTTAAACCACCCAGTGTGTGGTAATTTGTCATGGCAGCCGTAGGAAACCAAGATAGGGCGTAAGTGACTGAAATAGTCCAATCCCTGGAACTGGAATTTAGTCTGGGAAACAAATACCATATAATTATTGCTTAAATTACATATGTATGAAATTGCTTTTAACCTCAAAAAACCATAAAATGCTTTTCTTGTGGCAATAAAGTTAAGCTCTCACACCAAATAAGAACAGGAGGACTCTTCTGCTTTTGAATGGGTGGGTAAACTGATCAGGGAGCTCAGAATTCAAGAAACAGGCTCCTAGTAAGTTAGAACATAGACTTCAACCTCAACCGATAAACCTGCCTGCATTTCCCCTAGTATCACAGATGGGTGACCTCAAATAGCCCTTTGCAAAAGAGTTGGCAAAGGCTATTACAAAAAGCATTATATTGCACCTCAGTATTTGAAAACATCCTAATTGGGATGAGTGGAATAATGACCTAGAGATAGGATTGTTTCTCTAGGCTCATTTTCCAATTACCATGATGTAAAGTGGAAATAATCGCTTTGTTAACATCCAGTCTATTAAGATCAGGCTTCACACTAGTGTCCTAAGACATGTAAATTGTTATTAGTACAAAAATGCAAGGGAAGAAAACAGGGAATTCTGAGAGCTGAATGGCTGATGGGCATTTCAACGTGTGCATTGCCTCTTTTTGGGCCATGCCAGTTGGCTCGAGCTGGGTCCAGCAGATGACATTCCACATGTACTCTTGGTTGTAGATCACAGCTGAACAAACTGCTCTGGAGCGTGAAGGGTCAGTGCAGTGCAAACGGAAAACAGCAGTAACCTATGGAGTCATCTCAAGACATAATAAACAGGTCTCCATGCTCCTCCAAACTTCTGCTGATTCAGGTATTCTCCAGCACAATGGGGCTTGTCTACGAGCAATATTTCAAATCCAGCAGACCACTGTATTTGGAGCAGATTTTCCAATTGTGCTTTTTAATTTTGTCAAAATACTTTGAGCTCTTTCTGAAAATGTCATCATACACATGAAGCTTCATTAGGAAAGGGTAAAACGCATTTGAGAGTACTACATTGGCTTTGGCTTTGGCTACCATTAGTTTTGCTGTTCTGGAAGAATGTCTCCTAGGATTGTGGGGGAAAAAACAGTGCTTTTTTTTCAGTCCAGAATAGAATTTTGTGGCAGAATCATGACTTGTTCCTCTCCTTGATGTCCGCCAATGACCATTTAGTCCTTCTGTGTGCTTTTCCCTGAGGTACATCCAGGCCAAAGTAGGATGGGTCCAAAGCCAAACTGTTTCCTTCCCTGGGACAACCACAGATCAATCATGAGAGCTTGGACTAGCTAGTCCCCGCCCATGTTAGATGAAAAGACCCTCTCAGATTCTGCTCTGCTGTCAGCTGGCTCTTTCTCACTTATGGAAGTATTTTAAGACATTGCTGCTCTCCTGGACTCAAGGTGATGGGATCTGGTGAGAGTGTAATGTTCTCTGTGTTCTCTGTATACTCCAGAGCAGAGGAGAAATAGATTTAGGAAACTATTTGAATGTAAGCGAGAATGTGATCCAATTTCCATCCCATGCAAGATTCACAGAGACTTACTTGTTCAACAGGGTACCCCAAGCACAAGGACTAAAGCCACTCACAGAATAATAATAACTGACATGGTGCTGCTAGGCATAAGTGTAAAAGGGTCATAGGAGGGAAAACTTCCCCTACTCCAGGCCAAACCAAACAGAAAACTCAATCCATAACCTACAATAACTTAATCCAGATGGTCAAGTTTTTATATTTCCTTTAGACAGCACACCATTTCCAGGGAATTCATTAAAATGTATTGCAGTTAATATTTTCAGCTTGCCAAGTTCTAGCCCTCCAAGAACAGGAGAGTTCAGATGCTTAAGATTACTCTGTTCAAAGTCACTGACATTTAGTTAAAACAACCAAATGGAGTAAAATAGACTGCAGACTGACAATCCAAAAGTTAAAACTTGTTGACTGAGCCTTATGCTGGTTAGATGATTGGTTTTACTTGGAAGACAAGTGGATCATGAAAGATAAAGCTAATAGCAATGGCACCAAGGAGAGGATGGGAGTGCTAGGTCAAAGGGATGGCCCAAATCCACCTGTTGTGTGGCATCATTTTAAATGCCAGCAAAATTTCCCAGTGAAATAAAAACCACCAATAGCCACAACAAAATGGAAGCAGTGGACTAGAACATGTTGGTCATTAACCTTTTCAACTTGGAGGGTTGTGACGACTCAGGGTAGGAAATCTGATGTGAAGAGACAAAATTAAAAGATAAAAGGATGGAGAAAGATTAAAAAAAAAAAAAAAAAAAAAAAGAAAAGTCCCCAAATCCTGGCTTAGACAATTATGTGCATACTTTTATATCATAGCAATCCTCCATCCTGCACTAGATGCATTTAAAAATGAAAAGCAAGGGCTCATATGACTGGCTAAAAATAATATCAAGAACTTTTGTCAGTCATTTTTACCCTACACCCACCTGATTTCCAACCTTATCACTTTACTTGGCAAATAAAGATATTCTTAGCCTACTTAGAACACTGTTTCTTCTTAGGCCCTCAAGATCACCTGTATATGTGAAACTTCCAATGCTCACCCCCTTCCCTTCTTCACAGCACTGCTTATATCTAGCACATGCCTAGACCTCTTCCCAATTTAGGAGATACAACTTATCCTTCCATACAAAAGGAAACAGACCTCTCCTTGAACATCTAGGCACCCTTCTGCACATGTCCACAGTGGTCTCTGTTGGCATACACACTTTACAAGGACAAGAACCAGTTCTTTTTTAAGATTATGTGGTTTCTACTCCTGTGTCATGACCTATATGGACACTCAGTAAAAGATGAACCAGTGAATTGCCTTCCAGTGCCTTTCATGGCACATGTACTTTGGTAGGTGAAGATCGATGGGTTTTGTTTGTTTGTTTGTTTCCTTTTTATGCTTTTTCTGTGTTCGGTGGTTTTCTTTTTGAATGTATTGCCGACAAGACCAGAGTTTTTGGATGTTTTTGACAATTAATCACAGCTTGCTAAGCAAGGAAGCCACATAATTGCGTTTTTATCTTATTACCTCAACCCAGGTTAACAAACCAAGAAAATTCCATTTATGTAGTGCAAATGGTTGTTCTTTCTCTTTCGTTCTATTTTCTCCTCCCTTCCTCCTTTCTCTCCCCCTCTTCCCACTCTGTCTGCTCTCTCTCCTTTCTTTCTTTCTTTTTTTTTTTAAGTTTATTTATTTATTTATTTCACTTTTATCCATTTTTAATCCCCACGCCACCCCCCCTCCCCTGTTTTTGCTGTTTCTGTATCCATTCACTGGGAATTCTCTGTGTTTGTTTCCTGCCCTCTCTTCTCATCCTTCTCCTCCTGTCTTCACCGGGATCCAATCCTGGGAACCACCGATGTGGGAGAGAGGCATTTTGCCACTTGTGCCACCTTAGTTCCTGGTTTTTTGGCGCATCTCGTCTTGGCTCTCCCTTGTGTCACCCTCCTGTTACATTATCATCTTGCTGCATGGCTTGGCGGGGCCTGGCACGCCCTCATGCAGGACCTGGTGGCGCACTCATGTGCGGGGCCTGGAGGCTTGTCTGTGTGTGGGGCCTGGTGGCCTGCATGCCTTCTATATTTTTCTTTATTTTACCACGAGGTCCCGGGGATCGAACCCAGGGCCCTCCATATGGGAGACAGACACCCTACCATTTGAGCCACATCCACCCTCTCACCCCCCAACAACTCTCTTGTGACGCTCAAACACCTATAACAGGATAAATAGCAGCGAATGGCTGTCTTTTTCAGCTCAGCAAAGCTGGACAATTGCAACTCCAGAAGCCTTGCCTCACACCTTAACTGAGGAAAATGTCAACAAGTATGAGCTGAATCAAGGTTGGCCCCGATGGTGCTGGCCCCACCAGTGGGAACACAGTGTTGCTGGCTTCCAGCTTTCAGTTCTCTCTGTAGCTTAATGGCTCATGGTCCTTTCCTGAGACAGCCGGATAACAATGTGCCTTTCTGACAGCCCGACTCTCCCCCCACCCCCTTTTAAATCTCAAACTATACTGTATAAAGCATTCTGTCTCTTATTGTTTCATCAACAAGGCCTGAATAGCCAAGGCAAGTTCTCCTGGTGTATTGGCTTATATCCTTGAAAAAAAATTTTTTTTTCACAATAAAAGAATAAGGGGAAAGACAGCCCAGTATGTGAAAGATGGATGGTAAAGGCCTCTGTGTGAGGTCCTTGGCCAGATAATCTTGTCCTAAAGATCAGAGTGACTGGAATTTCTTTCCCTCCCATCCCCCACAGACAACCCCCCCATCCTTCTAATACAAATTCTTAAGCATTAAGTCAGGCGGAAAATGAGTCTACTCTACATTTATCTTCCTGAATGGCAGTCAACTCCTGCTTAATCTTTCAACATATATTTGTTCAATGGATCAACAGATTGTGTAAGCAGCATGACGGTTGGGTTTAGAAATGTGTCTGCTCGTGTTTGGTTTGTGCTGAACCATTGACCATTTTGTTTGTGAATCCATCATAAATTATATCTCTGAATTACCCAGCACTAGGGATGGGGGACAAAGGACATTACTCATACAGGTGGAAAGACTTTTTTGGTCACTGTCATTTGCCAGCAATGGTAATGTTGACTTGTTTCATTTTGTGAATGCTTTTTTATTTTTTAAATCTTTTTGAACAATAAAACCTCAAAGTTGATTCCTTCCTCTTTTCCCAAAGATGTCTCTTACAATTTTTTCTTTTGCCATCCTTTCCCCACTAAAATAAAAGTAGGAATTTCAGGATACAGAGTAATAAAATAGTCTAAAATATGAATAGAAGATTAAGAACTAAAAACCTTATGACTCTCCTAATGTCCTATATGGACATCTTGGCTTAAACCATGGCTCTTTAAAAATGAGGAGAAGAATTTATTTGGGTGTTAGAAGATTGGTAAGTTGATTAGTCAATTCATGACAAAAGTGATTTGACCTTTTTTTTTTTTTAATGGTCAGTTTTTTCATTGAATTTTCAAGATATCAGTCAACCAATCAACCACTGTTTATTGAGCCTTTCTTATTTAGTGTAGCAAAAGCAAAGAAAAGAATATAAAAAGGCAAAGACAAATTTCTACCCTCAATAAGGTAAATCAAATTGGAGGAGTAAAAGCACACACACACACACACACATGAAAAAATATATGAAAATATTATGAAGATTCCTAAATAAAAACACATGAGTGGAAAAGAAAATTTGCATTGTAGTAAATTAGTGCATAAGAAGGAATAGTTTTCAGGGAAGTTTTATTCATTTTTTTGAATTCTCGTCAATAATATTAATTGAAAACCTAGAATTTTTTGAACACTAGGAATACAGTGCAAAATAAGATAGATTTATTTTCTGTCTGTATGATACTTAAGATTGAAATAGGAGGAGAGGTAGTGGGAGAGTGGGTGAGGAAGGAAAATTGATGTCAGCCATCCTGCCCAAGTCATGTCTAAGCCATGACCAAGGGAGCCTGAGTTCAAGAACAGCAAGAAGACATTACTTGTTGGTTCTTTTTGTAGATTTTGCATGTCAAAGTAGAGATTAATTAGTTAAAGGGACATATCTATATATTTTGGATGTCATATTCTTGCATTTCAAAATGGGAGCATAAACATTACTATGAAATAATCAAGGCAGAATTTTACTTAGACCAGTAAATATTACATCACCTTTTAAACCTATGGTTGGTATTGCATTCTAAACTATTCAGTTACCTGTTGCTTCTATTGCATTACTGAATCCCCTTAACAACCCATTCAGCAGCTCAGGAAGATGGTGCTATCCTCATTAGAAAGATAAGTAACCTGCAAGTACTGGTACACAAGTCCCCAAGATCACAGAGCTAGTTATTGGGAGATTTGACCCTAGCACCCAGGTCTCCTGGTTCCTAACTCTGGGTTTTGTCCTCTTCCACACTTAGCTTCTTCTGGTTGAGCTGCACATGAAGGTTAAGAGCCCTGATTTGAAAACTCATTTACTGAGAATCTCTCTTTTTTTTTCCTGCTGGGAAACATTAACCAGTATTTTTCTTTAGCTCAAGGTAGGTTTAAATAGTTATAGGTGAATCCAACTGAGGATGCCAAGAAAAATTCTTTGCAAAGGAAGATACCTTGTTATGGCAAATCAGAACCGATGGATCCTTCCACACACTTTGAATGTGGAGTAACAGTAATAGAATAAGTTACATAACATCTAATAAACAAATACCAACAAAAAGTCCCTTAGGAGGTACTAGATTAAGAGACATTTAGGCTTTGGAGTGTTTTCCTAGATTTGATGGCATTTCAAGGCACAGAAAATCTGAAGTCCTAGCCCTGAAATGGTAGTGATAGTTCCCTGGTTGCAAAAGAGGCAATACACTCAAACTAGCCTAAGAAAGGGGAAGGGGTCCTTCCAAGGTTGCAGTGGGTTCACCAGGAAATGGAGCAGATGAGGCCTGTGGGCACTATTGCTGGGAAGACATCAGGGAACACATGACCTTTCTTTGTTCTCTCTCTCCAGGCCCACAGGGTCATTTATCTCCAATTGCGTGTGTCTATTCCAATCCTCTCATTCTCTATCAGGCATTGATCCCTCTAGCCTACATCCTAGACACTCTCAATATATCCTTTTGGACTTTAGGACCTTTTGGTGGTTGGCAATGTTTCTTTGTTTCTTTCTTTACTTTCCTGAGAGAAGGCATCAGATTGAACCAACTTCTTGCACAAGTCTGTAAGTCATACATGGCTGACTCATTTTGGGTTATGCAAACTTTGGATTAGGTATTCACCTTGGGTCCAATCACTGGAAATCCAAAGGTATCATACATTGCTATGTCCATTCAGAAGAGGGTATGGGCAGGACTAGCAGTGATTTGTGTCTTTTGTGCAGAGCATTCTATTTATTCTGTTTACCTCACACCACAGCTCATGGACTCAGTAGACTCTAAACGTTCTCTAAATTTGATTAGGGTTGATCTGGTTATTTATAATTGCTGAGATGCATAACATAGTTTTGTTTGCACTCTAGTTTATTATGCAATATTTGATTTCCTCTAAAAATAGAGGGAAATTGCAATATTCAGAATGACCATATTAGTCAATGACAGGGACAGAAATTAGAATCCTGACAATTCGGGCCATATGGTCTATGGTTATCCCAATGTTTCCTAGTACAAGGGAATAAAATTATCTGTTATTTAGTTATCTCTGAAAAATATAGAATCTTTGCTAATAAGGAACAGAGAACATGTATGATAAGTGTGTACATTTCAGGGCAGGAGTTTCCATGACAATATGTGGAAACTGGGAATCCTTGAAATTCCTCAAGGTGCGAGTAGGGGTTTGGGAGTTATTCCCAACATTTCAAAAACAGGCTAACATGTACCGTGTGATTAAACAAGTTAATTAACTCTTATTGATTTTTCTTATTTTAATTATATATTGACTTATCTATGTTGCATTTTTTTTTTTTTTTATTATGGGTAAAAATCAAAATTCTCACAATACATACAAACATTTGTAAAATGATATATAAATATATATGCATATATGTGTATTTGCTTACAAAAATGTTATTTATATATATATATATATATATGCATATATTTTAAGAGGTGCTTAGATTACCCAAAACACTACATGGAACCCACTGGGATTCCCATGTTGCCCACCTCCCACACCTCCCACCACATCCCACACAAACATCTCCCACAGTGTGGCCCACCAACCTCAATGAACCCACACATCCTGGAGCCCCGCCACCAACCACAGACCACAGTCCACACCGCAGACCACACTCTCCCCCACTCAGCCCTGAGCGGTGTGTGCTGATCCAAAATGGCCCACATCCATCGCCACAACAGTACTCAGGACAACCTCCAACTCCCAAAGAAGCCCCTGTATCTCAACTGCTCATCCCCTCCCTACCCAAAAACTGTCAAGTGGCCACTGGCTCCACCTCATTGTTATAATTTCTTGCATTGCAAGAATCACCATATGTGAGCAAGAGAATACCATCAAGTCCACTCTAGTCCATAGTTCTTCCCCCAATCCAGAGGCGACTGGGATGGTGATGTCCACTCCAACTCCAAGTGAGAGAGGGCTTATATCCCATGGATATGGTGGGTGATGTTGCATTTTTTTAAGTGGGAAAAAGAATGAATACTTGAATACTTAAATTTTATTTATTTATTTAAATTTTTATGTAGACCCAATGTGGCTACCATGAAAACATACCTATCATTCTTAATTTGGCCTTAAGGATAATAATTGCCCAACATTCCCAGCTGCTGCCCTCGGAAATCCCTAATCATATCAACGCTGAGGCTCCCCCTTCCCCAGGACTGCTCCCTGTCTTTGACTGAGTGTGGCAGAGAGGCCTAGGCAGGCCTATTCTGGGAGATGGGAGACTTTTCTGACGGGCAACTCTAGCCCCAGAATTTCCCATTGATCTTGCTAAAATGTTCTTAGAATTGCATGGTGGTTCTCTTCCTACCCAACCTGCCTTCCTTTCCTCTCTCCTTCATAGAAGTCAGACCTACATGATGGTTTGATGGCAGTTCCCAGCCTCCCCCTGCTCCCTCCCTATCGTTCTCTTACATTAAACATTCCACGAATGATTAATTCTTAGTGTCTGCTTCTTGGAAGAGCCAAACTAACACATCAAACTTCTCAAAACATGAGATTTATGGTTGAGGGTGTGTGTGTGTGATAAAGAGAGGGGCTTTATTGGAATCTTCTCTTTGTCTGGAATATCTCCCCCTCTCTTTACTTAGGTAACTTTTATTCATCATTTATAAATTCTCTTAAGTGGTATTTCCTCTGGAAAAATTTCTTCTTCTTTGCATCCTTCCTTTCCTTCTTCCAACTGAAAGGAAGGAAGGAAGGAAGGAAAGAAGGGAGGGAGGGAAGGGAGGGAAAGAAAGAAAGAAAGAAAAGAAAGGAAGAAAGAAAAGAAAGAGAAGGGAAGAAAGGAAGGAAGAAAGGCAGAAAGGAAAAGACATTTAGGTTCATTTCCTCTTTCCTATGCTCCCATAATATTGCTCTCAGGCAGAATTATCTGTTCACTGTTCTTTGTCTCCCGGGACCTTGCCTTTTTTTTTCTCTGAATCCCATGTGCCTAGCACAGAGCCTGCTGTCAGTACTTATGAAATGTGAATTGAATGGATAAATCAACCATCAAGTTAGTCTCTAGTTCACTGTCTCAGGAAGTTCTGTAAATGGGAGATTACAGAGAGTCATGAAGGATAACCAGGAAAAGATGGGTTTTCAAATCTTCAGACCAAAATCTCATGAGAGAGGGCTTGGGACTTGGGGAAAGGACTGCTTGGTTGAGAGGACTTTCTGACAGCCGTAGGTACCTTTCCAGGACTAGCACCCATGTGTCACAGATATGACTACCGCTCCCCTCTTGGCTCCCAGACTGAGCTCCGTAGCTTAGGGCAAGGTGGGAGATGTGGAGAAAATGGCTGTACTCCTCGCACCGGAAATGAGTAAGACTTTCTGTTTTGAATTCTGAACTACTTTTCAGGTAACTAAAGAAAGTATGTTATATGTAAATTTGTTTGTTTAAAGGGGAAGGGACCCTCACTCAATGAAGGTAGAATATTCTTGATACGCTCTGTATTTTCAGTTGGCTATCTCATTTAAATTTTCTAGCAACCTGTGTTATTGTTGTCTTGATTTTATAGATGAGGAAGCTGAAACACAGGCAGAGTGATTAATAACAGGCCACAAATTTATGAAGTAGTGAAACCAGAATTTGGAAATAGGCCCACCTGAATACCAAGACGATGATCTTTCTACCCTCTTGTTTGCCTACTTAAATCCCTGAAAGCCTTAATGTTGAAAACTCTTGTTGGTGTCAAATGTACAGGCAGATAAAAAAATTTGGAAAGGCCACTGGCAGGTATTAAAATATTGGTTGAAAATAGAAGCAGAGAAGGAGAGTAATGAAGACCTGGAGAGTGACCTCTGGTAATGGGGTGTCAGCTATGATAAGGGAGCAAAGCAAGCGCTCTAGAAGTTGTCGTCTAGGCAGTTAGATGGTGCTTTCACACTAGAGAAGTCGGTTCTTCCAAGAGAGGCAGGAAAATGGGGCCATTTTAATATCAGTTGGAAACTGAGATCCTCTTGTTCTCTTTGGTTTTCTCCCCAGTCTATTAGTTTTTCCAGAATGAGGCGTTCCACTGAATTGGGGAAGATGGGAAGAAGTTAGGGAACTGATGGTCTACCTCCTCCTTGTGTTTAGAAAGGGTAGAATTGAGATCATCTGGAGCAGTCCAGGAAAGTAGACCTCTGGTAGAGGGGTTTAAGATTTGAATAGAACTGGTAGCAAAATTCACTGTTAAGGAGATTTTGAGATGCTGCCAGTTAATTTAACAATAGCCTGCTTTTTAAAAAATCACATGGGTTTATATAGCCTTCATTTGTATTTGCTAAGCAAAGTTTATCATACTTTCCTCTTAATTTTTTAATCTTCCTTGTACAATGTTCAATGATGAATTTCATCAGTATTTTCTTTTTATCCTTGGATGATGGAAGCCTCCGATTTTTCCTCTTTCCTCTTTACTGTAGAGAGAGGAGGAGCACTTAGAATTTGCCCTTGAGATACAATGTCTTGCAAATATTAGCTCAGGGAATAGAAAGGCTCTGAGTTGCTATGTGCTGTTGTTTGCTGGAATAAATAATCATACAAAGGCCTTGCTCTTTTTGCTTCCCTCTCTTTCAGCAGAGTTCAAACCAGGGTTATCTGCAGGTATCCTCTTGAATCCAACTGAAATACTGAATATCTCAATCTTGGTTTGCTTTTCTTTTTCTACCACCGCATCGCTTTTTATTTCTTTCTAGGTTTTCAGCCTTATTTCCTTATTTCTCTCAAGCAATGAAACACTCTTTGTGTGTGTGTATGTGGTATTTTCATCCTTTAGAAGCACCATGGATGGTACTATTGCTGAATTCCCAAGGCTCTGCTACCATAGTTATGATTTGCTATCATCGAAAGACTGAGTCACATAAATGGATAAACTACCAGACACATATTGAATATAAATAAAGATCTTAAATATTTATTCCCCAAATCTATTGCCACTTAGTTAAATTTATAAAATACCATGAGATGCTTTGAGGAGTGAGGGTTGTGAGACGCTGGGCTCAGTTTTCTCAAAATTCATTCAAGCACCTACTTTTAGAAAAAGATATTTCTTTTCTTTTTTGAAGAAGTACATGTCTTACAAGCTGAAAGTCATCAAAATCCTGCCTTTCCCTATTCATCATACATTACATTTGCCAAGCACAGATTAAGGCACATTATTACCTACTCAATTACAATGGAACTCCTATGGAAATGTCTATTACAACTGCATTAATATCTCATTAGTTCATCATGTTAATGTTATTACAATGGTTACCAAAGGAATTGGCATTGATTGGTACCTAATTCTGAAGGGTCGTTGCCCTGAGCATCATTGGAGAGGGAGACTCAAGAGAAGAGATGAGAATATCCATTCTGTCTTCTTCCCTCAAAAAAAAGAAAGGAAAAGAAAAGAAAAAGAACAAATGAATATTCCTGGCAAAAAACACTGCTGAGGCTGTCTGAGAATCAAGACATAAATCTATTTTGACAGGTGCAGTCATTATTTTTATCATCTAGGGTAGCATTATTCTTTTGTTTTAATGGCAAAGATAGCAAGAAGATAAAATTTGCCTTCATGTGGATACATAAAAATGTGATAACAATTAACTAATATAATTAAATCATTACTAATGATAATACCATGTCTGTGTCTCTACAATGAACATGTAGCTCTACTTATTTACATCTTTCCCCAAAGGATTTCAAATAGATTTCTAGATAAGTTAAACCACTCCTACTTCCCCATTCATTTACATAAATTAAAAGAAATAAAGCAGAGAAACTGATAGTAACATTTAGGTAATGGGTAAAGTTGAGGCTGGAGATGTGTATAGAGGGAAGGAACATCTTTCTAGAAATACAGAAGGTTCTGTGGCTTTTTCTTTAACTATGCCAGGGGCAATTTGGGAATGGGTGGGAAAGGGAGACTTCCAAAGAATAAAGAGTTCTGTTTGATATTCTAAGGAGAATGATAAACAGTTAAAAGAGTTATTTAAAAATGTTTGTAATACGATTTTGGGGGGCTATTTAATTGAAAAATGCCATTTTTTTGCCTTGATAAAAAGAAGCTAATAAAAAACCAATGAAGAGATTCTAGAGAGGCTAAAAATTATTTTAAGAGCAAAGAATAAAAAGAATATGAGGTTTAAGTGACAAAGACTGCTTTGCCTATCCTAATACCCATTTACCTCTTCCTCTTTAATAACAGAACCTCCATTTTTAGCAGGGTGCATTGCTACATGTAGACTATTTTCCCAGCCTCCCTGGAAGCAAAATGGGGCGAAATGTCTAACTTCTGACTAATGAAGTGGGATATATTGATGGCATATTAAAGATGACCACAAATCCTTTGGCACTCCTTCTAGTGACAGATGTCATCTATTTTCCCTCCCCTCCAACTTGGCCAGGCTCTGAGACTGCTTTCTACTTCCCATGGTGAGAAGCCTTCGTTATAGGCAGAGGCCACGTACAGGTGCTCGGGTTGAGAGTTCCAGCTGAGCTCCCAGCTGACAATCAGCATTACCTGTCAGCCATGAGCAACTATCCCGGATGTCCTGCCCAGGTGAGCCTTCATATAGCACAGCTGCATCTGATTGCAACTGCTCCCAAGTGGGATCATCCATTTGAACCCAGTCAATCCACAGAACTGTGAAAGATAATCATAAATTTAAATTGCTATGCTTTGGGATGGTTTCTTACACAGTAACACATAGACAGAACGGTATCTTTGTGGTAGAAAATTTTATTGTTTTCATTATTTGCTGTCCATCCTGTGAGAGGATCACATAAACTTCCCCATTGCCATCCTGTGGGAGGAGTAACTTCGCCTCTCAATTAATGTCAAGTTTGGCCATCTGATTGGCTTTAGTCACTGGAATGTTGGCAGAAGCTTAAAGAGAAACTGCATAGTTCAATTACTGCACTCCTTCCTCTACCTTGAGACTGAGGTACTTCTCAGCTGCTTCTTCAGTTTGGGTCCTTAAGTGGGAAGAAATATAAAACAGAGCTGTAGCTGATCCACAGGCAACCTATGATGAGAGTAAGAAAAATAAAATTGCTGTGAACTCCTGATATTTTAGAGTTTGTTACCGTAGCATAACTTCACATAAATTAACTAATGCAATCCTTCAAAGGGAGGGGTCTCCCTTCCTCCTTCCTGCTGCTTGGACTGTGAACAAGAAGGTTGAAACTCTTAGGCAGCTTGTCCATGGGGTACATGCTAAGGACTCCTGAGCTGTAAGAGAGAAGCAGCTCAAGTCCTTGATGACTAAGGAACTGCCACAGCTACCAGGGATTTGCTACCACTGGACTTCTTTTTTGTGGCAAAGAAATGTCTAATTTAACATGGGAGAGAAAACGATGACAGTATTCCTTTCCTTAGAACTGTACTGTAGGGAGCTCTGTGATCTATGGGTAAAGAGATTGTAAAGCAATGGTAAAGCATCTCCCTGCTGAAAATGTGTGTTTCTCTTTAAATTATATTTCACCATATTAAAAAAAAAAACACTTGTAAATGAGGTTGTTGTATAATCCTGGCAAACATGAGATATGCTGGACAATCAAATATGAATAAATGCCATTTTGCCATTCCAGCTTTCAAAAAGAGGAGGAGAGTTTCTGCAAACCATTGAATTATGAGCTTTTTGTTTATTTCCTGGAGTTCCAAGAAGAGGAAGTTCATGGGTCATCATTACAGTAACTTCATTTCCTTCTTTGACAGATATATTGGACTATGGTGCCAGAGGAAATGTGGCAGAGAGAGTACTCTTGAACTAAAGCAAGGCATTTGAAAGGGCTTTCAAAATGTCTTCATAGATCAATTAGAGGAAAAATGATTGAGAGTGTCTGAAAGGTGGTTTCTGTTGGACAATGGGCACATAGTTTCTCTCTAGCTCTACTCCCTGTCATTGTGTCAGATTCATTAGAAGGATTGGCTCCCTCTTGTGGTTATAAGATGGCTACGTCGATGCATGCCAAGAGCAAAGAGAGAGGGTTTCTTTGGGATCTTTCCTGAGGAATCAGGAAGCTTCTTTCCCAGATTCTGACAACAAACTTTTTCTTATATTTTATTGACTCTAATTGGATCTGGAGTCCTTTCCGGAACCAATAACTGTGTCCAGGAAAGGATACTCTGATAGGGTTAGGGTTGATTCCTCCAAAGCATATTGGCTTCATCGGGCAGGAAGGGTATGATTTTGTAAGAATGCAGATATGTAAAGAGAATTGAATAGTTACTAAGAGAAGAGGGAGTGAATTTTTTTTTTTTTTTTTTTTTTTTTTTTTTGGTAGGCAAACACAATATTAGCTATACTTGGAAGATTTGAAGGTAAGAACTCTTCAATTCTATCATATAAAAGTTTAAATTTTGATCAGAAAGGCATTCTGATGGATCTATCAGGAGTACATTAGCCACAAAATACACCCCCAATTAATCTAATGAGTGAGCCAAGGAGCAGACTTGTTTAACATTATCCATCTTGTGGCAGAGTCATATTGACCAAAAATTATGATTTGGTTTAATTGTAATCAAGTTTAACTCTTCTATCTGATTATAATTGACCAACATGTTTATCTTCTTTACAACAGTAGAGGAGGATTATGTTTTCAGAATGGATAAGAATGACTACTTTTCTTTCTTTTTTTAATGCAGGAGAGCATGTATCTAGTTTATCTAAATATCTGCACCAAATTGGTCAGGTATAAATGAAAAGAAAATGATTGAACTGTCATTTGAAATGGTAGATTGAGGATCACACCGTTTAAGTATTTCAAAGTGATATTGCAAAAAAAAAAAAAAGTCTCTCAAAAGGTCCTTAAGTGTCTTGGATCATTTTGTTGAGGTCATGGAGACAGATTCTATTAAAAAAAAAAATCTTAGGGAGCAGGTATAGCTCAGTGGTTGAGCACCTGCTTTACATGTTTGATGTCCTGGGTTCAAGCCCCGGTACCACCTAAAAAAAAAAAATGCTTGGAGATCTCCAATAGTTGCTGCTATTTTTAGCTAGTTCCACTGTTAAGGGAAACACAGTGCACCAGTGGTCAATGGTAAAAATAGTTCCTCTTGAAACTAGCTGACTCCTTATACCATATATTTAACTAAGAGATCAATTTGTGCAATATATTAAAGAAAAAGAGACCCCAGAGTTTGGGGAGATATTTGTTGAAATTGTAGATCTGTAATTTTGGGTAGATAAATCATTCTTTAGGGTGTGTTCTGCAAGATCTAAATCTAAGGACTTCAAAGAAATAATTAGTTTTGTAAGATGAGATTGCCACTCAAAACAGGGTTTAATGAATTCCATCAGCAGAAAATTGTCCCTAGGGACTGTCTTCACCTAAAGAGTGAAATGTTCTACCACTCCCCCTTACTCAAACTGTGGTAGGCAAGATCATTATCATCCGAGATGCATAACCACCCCAGACCTGCTGAATCTGAATCTCTTTTAACAAGATCGTCAGAGGAATCATGTGCTCTTTAAAGTTGGATCATGGATTACTAAATCTCAATTATGGATATTTCCACAGTTCACAAAGTCCTGGGGGTGGGGGGTGGGGCGAGGGCAGAGCTCATAGGGCAAAAGAGTTTGGAATTAATCTTTAGACATAAATGGGAATTTGGGTTTCTATAGGTTGTCTCACAAAAGCCCTTCAGCTTTAACACAGATTTAACGTTTCTGTTTACTGTGATGGCTACACGTAATGTTCCTACTAAATTCTGTATTATTTTTAAAATGAGCTGTCTCTAGAACAAAGGCTTTGAAGTTGGGCAACCCAGGTTTGAAATTTGAATCTGCCATTTTCCAGTATGTGACTTTGGGCAAGTTACCTCAACAGCTGAAACCTAGTTTTCTTATCTTCATAACGGGAATGATATTGATCTTATACTATTGTGAGAATGACTTGAGATGATACAGGTAAAGCATATAGCACATGGCCTGGCACATATAAGGAACTCAGTGAATATTAGTTCCATCCCTCCCTGCCAGAACATGCAGTCAATTGAAACCTTACAGTTATCTACTCTGAAGGATACAAGGACTACAGAAATTCTTCCCCTATGTAGCAAAACCATAACATGGTTCCTAGAAGACATTAGATTTTTTGAAAAGATTTATTTTTATTTATTTATTTCTCCCCACCCCCTTGTTGTTTGTACTTGCTGTGTCTGTTCATCTGCCTTGTTTCTTTAGGAGGCACCGGGAACTGAATCCGGGACCTCTGATGTGGGAGGGAGGCGTCTAATCGCTTGAGCCACCTCTGTTCCCTGCTTTGCTATGCTTTTTCTTCTTGTGTCTCTTGTTTCGTCATCTTGTTGTGTCAGCTTGCTGTGCCTGCCCATTGTGCCAGCTTGCTGTCTTCTTTAGGAGGCACCAGGAACTCTACCAGGGACCTCCCATGTGGTAGGCAGGAACCCAATCGCTTGAGCCACATCTGCTTCTCAAGACATTAGATTTTTTTTTTACCGGGAGGTCCCGGGGATCGAACCCGGGTCCCTCCATATGGGAGACGGACGCCCAACCCGTTGAGCCACATCCAACCCCAAGACATTAGATTTTAAACAACTCTACTTGCCAAGTAAGTGATTCTCAAAAATGATATTTACATAATTAAATATAAATGAATTGTTTAGTGTGGTCCATCTGGATGTCAAACTGATCATTTGGATTTTAACATAACTGATACTCTCCTGCTCCTCCTTACTCTGATATATCAATAGGTTTTCCTGCTTCGTTGCAGTTTAACTTTTGCTTAGTGACTGCTTCTGGAGCCTGCTAAAAAGTCTTCATTTTGCCAAGTTTCCTTGAATTCCCTGCAATCTTTGTCCAATGGTAATCAGAGTGGTCAGTTCCCTGGTTCCCAGTTTTGTGGTTAGATGTGTCCTGATGTGTTGTTGAACGATGGCCAAGAAGCTGCTCCTGGAAGACAGGTTGGGCTGAGAGCACTATACTCCTTGGGTCATAAATAGCTCTTTACAGTTAAACTGTTACTCTATCTTAACTCCCTGATCACAGCATCCTAGTATAAGTGGATGGTGAAATGATGGCTAGACTGCACCGTAGTAGTTGAGGTATGGAGGGAATTGAGGGTGATGTACATGCAAATCCTGGTGACTGATGATGTGGTGGGCACTCATGGACCCACGTTCCACATGGGTTGAAGGTCTCCACAATTCCTTCCTACCCAGAGAACTTTTCCAAGTAGGTTCTCATATATTGTTATTTATTTTAAAACATTTTAAAGCAATTAAATTATTTAGTAAAGTTTAAAAGATAAATGCCTATATTTCCACTATCCAAAATGAACTGTTAATATCCCAGTTAACCATCATTTCCTGTCCCATTTCCCTTCCCAAACCTTCCAAAGGCAACCACCATCAAGAGTTTGCTGGGTGTCTGTCTGTCTGTCTGTCTGTCTACCTACCTACCTACCTACCTATCTAATCATCTATCATCATCTCCACATTCGTAACTAATATATAATATTAATTTTTGAATGCTTTAAAAATTTACTTAAGTGGCATCATATTGTATGTATCATTCTTTTTGAGCATCCCCCATCCCCTGCAACACTGTGCTTTTAAGATGAGACCACATGATAGACCCTGTACATTTCTTTTCATATAGAGCTAACCAGTTTCTTTAAACAGCAGTAGAGTTCTCAGTCTTAGAAATAGACCACTTTTACTACTCTTTTGGGATTTGTAGGTTGTGGCTAATAGCTGACAGCCATCAGCTGAACTGTGGATGCCCTGGCATTTATGCTCCCATCTTAATGGTTTGCTTATATAACTAATGGGTTCTGCTTTCATTAGAGATCAGCACAATAATTAAACAGTACTTATCCCTCCTGATAAAATGAATTGTAGGTTTTATTCTTTTGTCCTCAAGACTGAGAGGTGATGTTTTTACAGCTTTTGGTGGGCTCAGAATCCTAAATAAAGGATAATACATTAAACAACCTGTTTGGTAAGAATATCAGTGTCACCATAAAATTATAGGCTATTGTTAAACACGAGCCAATGAATGGATTACTTCCATGTTTAAGCAAGTTTAGGTTTTGTCCAACATTCATAGCCTGCCCCTCTCTTTGGTGAACAAAGAAGGAAGTTGCTGTAGCTTGTGCCTGTCAGAGAAAATGTGTTTACCCGTATTAGCAAAGTTAACAGAGTTGTGACACTAAGGTTTTTGAGGTCATCTTCATGCCACACTGAAATGGATCAATTATTTAGTGGGAACATTATCCTCCATATAAACTATGTTTTATAGTTGCCTCAAGACTCTTCATCTTCTGACACCATTTATTAAGAACTTATTCTAAATTAAAAAAAAATATTTAGCTGTGTAGAGCTGTATACTGAAAAGAAATACACTACAAAGCAGTTAATGGCCCTAGAAGTAGAATTAGGTTCTAATATCAGAGGGAAGGAGCTTTTAAGGAGGACCAAGTGTAAGTGTGTGTGTGTGTGAGTGTGTGTGTGTGTGTGTGTGTAGGGACCAAACTTTTGGTTGGTGGGGGAAACAAGCATAATATAATGTGCTGATGACCTTTTCTGATCATTGATGTTTCACTTTCAATTTGAATCAAGTTTTTTTTCCCCTTACTGTTTCATTGTAATACTGGCTAAAGTCACTAGTGGGCTATGCCTAGCCAAATTCCATAGTCAGTTCTCAATTCTCATCTTACGCCACCCTTCAGAAGTTTTTGACACAGTTGATCACTGGCACCTTGAAACACTTTCTTCATTTGGCTTCCAGGGACAATGCTCTCCTCTCCCTTGACTCTCTACTCTCCTTCAGTCTCTTTTGTGAGATACCCCTCATCTATTAGACATCTAAATGCTGGGGTGCCCACGGGTTCAGTCCACCTATCTCTAGATGTGATCACATCTAGTCCATGCCTTTAAATTCTATTTATAAGGTAATAATTCCTAAATTTATATCTCTAGTCCAGACTTCTTCCTTGACCTTATGTCTAATTTGCCTCCTTGGTAATTCCTCACGGAAAATGAATTGGCAACTCTGCCTTAAAAAAAAGTTTAACACTGAAATCTTGAGCTTTGTACCCCAAACCTTTATGAGCCCAGTATTCCTCATTTCAATAAATGGCACCTACATTTATTCAATTGCTCAGGCCAAAAACCAAGGGGTCGTCCTTGACTCTTTTTCCCATCTCATACTTCACATCAATTTTATCAGTAAATCCTTTGTTTTTACCTTAACAACCTATCCAGATTGTAACCATTTCTTACCAGCTCCACTGCTACCACTCAAGTCCAAATTTATGTATTCTCCACATGGATTGGGCTGGTAGCTATTGTTCCATTAGCCTTTCTTTATCTACTCTTGTCACTTTATGGACTAGTCGCTTGTGATGGTTAATTTTATATATCAATTTGGCTAGGCTGTGGTGCCCAGTTGTTTAGTCAAACACTAGCCTAGATGTTGCTGTGAAAGTATTTTGTAGATATGATTGCTATCTATACTCATTGGACTGTAAGTAAACGATATTACACTCAATGTGGTAATTCAACTCATTGAATCTGTTGCAGGTCTTAGGAGCAAAAAATTGAAGTTTCTCAGGGAAGAAAAAAATTCTGTCTCAACTCTGCATCATCAACTGTTGTATGAATTTCCATCCTGAGTTCAGATTTGCCAGCCCCTACAATCGCATGAGCTGATTCCTTAAATTAAATCACTTTTTATATACGTGTAAATGTATATATATGCATACATATAATTACATAATTAAAAATTATATATGCAGGTATTATGTATATATATATCCTGTTGGTTCTGTTTCTCTGGAGAACACTGACACATCACTGCATAGTTGGAAGAGCAATTATTTTAAAACATAGATCAGAGCATGTCATTCTCTTGCTTTCAGACTCCAGATAACTTCCCATCATACTTGGAAAGAAATAGTCCTAACAATAGCCTGCTAAGCCCTATAAGATCTGGTCTTCTTTGGAGGCTTTGTACTTGCTATTTTCTTAGCCTGAAAACTTTTTTCAAAGTTTCCTCTCTCATTTCATTCAGATTTCAGCACAACTGCCACTTCATTAGGGAAGCTGTTCCTAACCACCCTATCTTGATAGCACACTCACTTTCCCCTTAACCTGCTTCATTTTCATCCTGTGTCTCCCACTAGAATATAAGCTCCATATGGGCAGGAACTCTGTTTTATTCACCGATGTATCCCCAGACCAGAGAGTAATGCCTGGCACCTGCATTTGTTGAATGGATTACTGAATGGATTCTATTTCATACGGTTTCTTCTCATATATTTTCATTATGGTTGTAATTATTGACAAAGTGTCATTTTAGAGAATGTTATGTGGGGGAACATCTAGTTTTCTTGCTCTTATTCCCATCCTGACCCTGACCAACTACACCTTTCTACAGGCATTAAGAAATTTTGCTCAAGAAAAATTACTATTTCTACAGACATTTGGAAGCCATGGACCTCATTCACTTCTTTTGTTTTCCCCCCACCATTGTGCCTTTATAATGTACAGTTTACTAACTGGAAAATTATACCAAGTTCTATTCTTTCTCCTAAATGTTTTATTTTTAGGTTCTATTTTTTTCTCTTAAAAGTTTGGTTCAGATTTGTTTCTGATAACAACACCTCTGGTGGGGATGAGTTAAATGAATTTGGGCTGCTCTCCCGATTCTGGCTGAGAGTATTCTGAGATTATCTCCCTTTAGTCTTCTTTCTCCTCTCTTACAGCTCTCCAATGTCTTTAGCCTTCTCTCAAAAGGAACAGGCAGGTATGGCATGAGGAGAATTAGCTTATCAAAATAGTGCCCTATTTGTCTTCTGAGGAGGCTTTATGGCTACTGAGGTTGGGACTTGGCGATGGGGTCTGGTGATGGTGATAGAGGGCCTTTGACGGATAGGGGAGATAGTCCAGATGACAGCCCTTTATGGTCTGACAACGGATCCTTCAATCATGTGCGGAACAGAAAGATTCTTGCTTCATAGCTTTCTTTATAAGCCTACCAACTGCCATATTAAGCCATGAGCTCCCCTCCCCTCTCCTCCCCTCCCCTCCCCTTCCCTTCCCCCTTTCATACACAGATTTTACCATGTTCTACAAACACTTCTGAACCTTGCCTTTAATTTTGAGTCCACATCTATAAAGCCCTTCTCAGTGTGAGACCGTCTCCTTGAAGGGAACTTGCCTAATTTTTGGAGAGTTCTTGTGGCCCAGGCAGCTCTAGCACTTTGAGAAGTCACGCAGGTCCTTGCACTCACCTTTCCTTTGTTTGGACAAAGCTCCTTCCAGTTTTAGCTGTTCTTCTCAGACCTGACCAGCTTGCTTTCCAGGGATACCTGTTGGCTATTTTGGTGTCTTCCTGTTCTCAGGTCTTTAGATGCTCTTTTGCTCAGGCAGGTTTTGTGGCTATTGCTAGTTTGTCCCTACCCATTTATATTTTGGTGTTCATGAGGATAACCTATCATCAGAGTTTATTGTAAGTGAAGTACATGAGTATTTGGTTTATCATCTAGTCCCTTTAATTGTTTCTTATGTGGAGATTCTGAGAGAGCCAAAAACTATGCTGCTCCCTCTGCTTCAATCTTTTCAATCCACTTACTCTATGAATTTTAATGATGTTGTGTTACTTTGTGTAGATCTTCTGCCTGTTGGATCTTTATGTATTGTAACCTTTACAGTGAGAAATTTTCTATGCTATGAATTATATATATATATATATATTTAATATTGAGCTCATGACCTCTTCTTTTCCACCCTCCCTCTCTCCCTTCCTCTTCCATCCCTCTCACTCCCTCACTCCTTTCCTTACCCCCCCTTCCTTAGTCCTCCTTCCCTCCCTCCCCTCCCCCTCCCTTCCTTCCATTTTTTTCTGTTTTTCATTTTCCAGGTTTCCTTTTTCCACTTTGGTACCAATGTTTTAGAGGCTGGTCTTACATAATACCTACAGGTAGTTTTTGTCTTGTTATCTGAGTGTATATTTTGATTATATGAGATTACTCCATTTAAAATTATTAATGACAGATTTTTTTGGACTTTTTTCTGGCACCATAGCATATCTTGTTTTATATGTTGTGAAATGTTAAAGATTTTTTTTGTTAATTTTGTTTCTCATTTATTCTCTGGTCTGTTTGTTCATCTTTGGTATATAAATTCATCTTATAATTTGGAGATTTTGTATTCTGTTTCTGTATATCAGGGTTTGCCTTATATCTACAATCTTATATAATATACTTAATCCTCACTAATATGAATAGTGACAAATTAGTATTCTTGCAATTTTTTCTATCCCCTTTTCCTCCTTGTCTCCCTGGGTTTTAACTGATTATATTTTTCTGTTTTCCTAGTGTTTACTTAAAATCTTTAAATATATTATCCTTCTATTACTGGGTTCATCAGAATTAAATGGTATATTTTACTTTCTGCCAATGTAATTACAATACAGTCTCACTTTCTCTCAGCCATTGTCTCCAAACTTTTGTTATTAGATGAACTCAGAAGAAATTGCTATTCTTTATAGGTTAAAAATGATATAATATTGGCAACTTCATGTGGTTCAACCTAATAGTTTCATTATTTAACACTGTTGCTGTTTACAGCATTTTCATCTTTTCTGAAAACAAAATTCCCATGTTTTTTTTGGGAACTCGGCCTACATTTAAAGGGGTTCAGTGCTTAGCACCTGTAGTGGCTGGATGATGTCCCCCAAAGAGATCAGGTCTCAATCCCTGGAACCTGTAAATGTTACCTTATTTGGAAAAAGGGTTTTTGCAGATATAATTACCTTAAGGAATTTGAGAGGGGGAGATATCCTGGATGATCTGAGTGGGCGATTGTCAGAAAAGTAGGGGGAGATCAACACACAGTGCAGGAGAAGGCGAGGTGACCAGGGAGGCAGAGATTGGAGCGATGTGACTCCATGCCAAGAAGCAATAGCAGCCACCAGAAGCTGGAAGAGCCAAGGAATAGGGTCTTCCCTAGGGTCTCCAGAGGGAGCACGGCCCCATTGACACCTAAATTTTAGCCTGGTGAAACTGATTTTGTTCTTCTGACCTCCAGAACGGTGACATAATAAATTTCTGTTTTTCTAAGCCACCCAACTCAAAGTTATTTGCTACTGTAGTCAAAAGAAACTAACACACTACCAATCCTTTTGTTACAGATGCTCCATTCATTTATTGGTTGGCTGAATTTTGTCTCCTATTAGAAACTTAAGGAAAAATTTATGGGAGCTATCTACAGTCCCTGAATTCTTGTATATACAACAATGTTTGTTCGTTGTCTTTATATTTAAGTTATAGTTTGCTTGAGTATAAAATTCTTGACTCCTTTTCTCAGAGTTCCCTACAAGTCTTGTTCCACTGTCTTCTAGCATTGCTATGGAGAAGTCTGAGTTTATCTTTAATTGATATTATTGGATGGATAGCCAAATAATTTTTTTAGCTTTAAATTTAATTGCTTTGCTAAAGTATGCCTGGATGTTTATCTCTGATTCATTATTTCTCGAGGTGTGGCATAATCTTTCAAGGTATAAAGTTGGCTTTTATTTCAGGAGAGCTCTCTTGAATTATATCTTTTAAAAAAATGTTGATCTATTCATTTTATTCATTCAGCAGGTATTTTTAAAAATTTATTTTATTTATTCCTCCCCCTGCCCCCTTGTTGTCTTGTGCTTGTTGCCTGATTTCTGTGTCTGTTCGTAGTGTGCTCATCTACTTTACAGGAGGCACTGGGAAAAGAACCGGGGACCTTCTATGTGGGAGGGAGGAGCAGAATCGCTTGAGCCACCTCCACTCCCTACCTGTTGTGTCTCTCATTGGGTTTCCTCATTGTGTCTCTTCATTGCGTCATCTCATCGTGCCATCTTGTTGCGTCAGCTTGCCATGTGAGCCCGTCGCATCAGCAATCTGTGTCAGCTCACTGTCTTGCTCATCTTCTTTGGGAGGTACTGGGAACCAAACCTGGGACCTTCCACATGATTGGTGGGTGCCCAACTGCTTGAATCACATCTACTTCCCTTGAATTATATCTTTGAATAGTTTTTTTTTCTCTTCAATTCATTTTCTTTAGCAGGAACAAAAATTATGTGAAGGTAGGATTTCCTTTGTTTTACAACTATAGCTTCTATTTCCTCTCTAATCCAATAAAATTCTTTATTCATTTTCATTTCATTTCATTTCATTCTCTTTTCTAAGTCCTATGTTTTCTGCAGTGTCTGGACTCCTTTTTGATTGTTTCAAATGAGCCTTAATTTCTGGATAATTTCATTTTTCTCTTCTATTTCTTTCCTGAGCTCTGGACACTTCATATTTAATCACTTTCTGATGTCTCTTCATTTTTTCTTGGATGTTTATCTCTTTTATTTGTGCCCTTGTTTTAAAGAGACACTTACGCTGTTTAACTGTCTGAGATCCTGGAGCTATATTTGATATTTCCATCTGCTTCATGATAATATTTCTTCTGCTAAGTATTATTATTTTGCCATTGTTTTTTCTTTGATGTTTTATTACAGTATCTTTGACTAGATCATTTGCTTAAATGTCTTCTTATTTTCAGGTAATTTGGGAGGAGTAGAATTTTAAAATTGGAAGTCTCTGCATGACACACTTTTGAAGTTAAGTGAGTTTAAAATATGATTGAGAGGGAAATTCAGAGTCATTCTCATGATTTACTTCAGACAGATTTTAACCACTCAGGATTAGAAGATACACAGTAAAGTAGGTCAAATAATTTTTAATCTAAATAAGACTTGTTGGCTAATTCTGGGATAGATCAGTATACTTGAATTAATGAAGGGCTTGAGGAAATCCTACGTGTTTTTTTTCTTCTCAGAATAATCTCATTTGGGGAAATCAAGTGGTTTAATTACATATATGTTTGAGTTAAATTTAAAAGACTTTCAAAAGATTTTACTGATATATATATGTGTATGTGTGTATGTTTTATCAATAGCTTTTAGAAGTGAACTTTACCAGACTTGTGAGAGATATTTAAGAACTCCCATATTTTAGAGGTGAGGAAACAGACTTAAGGATCTTAGTTGTTTCACATCTAGGATTATCAGAGTGAGTTCTAGACTAGCAGTGTTTCTAAATTCAGTTGTTTGTATCAGCTTCATGGTGTTTTCCATATCTGTATACTATTTTTACTGTTATTTACCTAATAATTTTCTCTAGTCTGACTCAACTATTTTATTGAAATAAGTTTACTTAAAGAGGAAATTTTATGTAATTATTCCATTATTTTTTTATTTTTATTTTATTTTTATTTATTTTTTTATTTTACCAGGAGGTCCCAGGGATCGAACCCAGGTCCCTTCATATGGCAGATGGACGCCCAACCATTTGAGCCACATCCGCCCCCTGTAATTATTCCATTATTACTCAAGGTATGGTTCTTTGAGCATTGGCATTGGTATCAATTGGGAACTTGTTAGATATGCAAATTTATGGACTTCATTCCTACCTAGTGAATCAGAATCTCTGGAGATGGGGTCCAGGAAACTGTTTTTTTTTGTTTTGTTTTGTTTTTTCTTTTCTTTCTTTCTTTCTTTTTGAGGTTCTGTGGCTGGGAATTGAACCTGGGTCCTTGTATGTGGAAGCCAGCGCTCAACCACTGAGCCACATTGGCTTCCCTGAGTTGGTTTTTTCATTTGTTTGCTTGTTGTTTGTTTTTTTGTTTTTAGGAGGCACCAGGAACTGAACCCAGGGTCTTCCAAGTCGGAAGGAGGTACTCAGCTGCTTGAGCCATATCTGCTCCTCAGAGAATTTGGTCTGTAATTTATTTATTTATTTATTTATTTATTTATTTATTTATTTATTTATTTATTTATTTATAGGTACTGGGGCCAAAGATGAACCCTGCACCTTGTATGTGGGAAGCCGGCACTCAACCACTGAGCCACATCATCTTCCCTAGGAAACTGTTTTAATAACTCTCCATGTGATCTGTCTTAGTTTGCCACAGGGCGACCAATGCAAAGTACCAATAATGTGTTGGCTTTTATAAAGGGGTTTATTTGGGGGTAAAACCTTACAGTTCCAAGGCCATGAAATGTCCAAATCAAGGCACCATCAAAGATGCTTTCTCACCAAGGTCAGCTACTGTTGATTCTGTGGTCTTGCCACGAGGTGAAGATGGCTGCCAATCCCTGCCTTCCCCTCCAGCATCTACCATCTCCTGGAGCTCAGGTGTGGGCAACTAGGCATAGGGTTTGTCTCTTACCAGGCCTCCTCTTTCAGTCTTGGCTGCTCTTCTTTCTTCCCAAGTTCAGCTGTGAGAGGCATATAACAGGGCTCATCTCCTCTTGAGTGGCTCTATGGGCCCAGCCTCTTGGGGGCTTTGTGCTTAAGCAATCCCCTAGTCCTCTCTCACAAGGCAGGATTAAAAAATGGTGGAACTCCCTTTTCCTCAGTGTGTGTCTGTCTGTGTGTCTTTGTTTATATCAGACCCAAAAAGAAGGCAGAGACTCAACCTTAGTCACACCTCACTGATGAAGTACAGTCGAAAGGATCTCACACCCTCAGGAATGGATTACTTAAAAACAATCTTTCTCTTTTTGGTATTCATAAAAGATCTTCAAAACATGATCTTTTTTTATTAGAGAAATTGTGGGTTTAGAGAGCAATCATGCATAAAATATTGGATTTCATACATTACCCCCCCCACCAACTTGCATGGGTGTGGAACATTTGTTACAATTGATGATAGCATATTTTTATAATTGTGCTATTAATTAAAGTCCATGGTTTAACTTAGGGTTCTCTGTGTAGTATATTTACATAAATTTTTAAAAATTTTACTCTGTTACCATATAAACAATCTAATATTTCCCCTTTTAATTATATTCAAATATATATTTCAGTGCTGTTAACTGCATTCACAATGTTGTGCCACCATCACCACCACCCATTACCATTATTCCAAATAGGAACACTGTACACATTAAACCTTATCTTCCCATTCCCTATGCCCATCCTGTCTCCTGGTAACCTATGTTCTAGATTCTGACTTTATGAATTTGCTTATTCTAATTCTCTCAAATCAGTGAGATCATACAGTGTAGCAGTTTAAGATTATTTATGAACTCCCAAAAAGATAAGGATTATGTTTGTAAACTGGTCTGTTTCTCTGGGTGTGATACCCTTTGATTGTGCTAGATTCAGCTGAGATGTCTTTGATTAAATTATGTTAAGATTAGGGCTTTGATTCGACCACTCAGTAGGGTGTAACTCAGGTTAAGTCCCCACCCCCTTGGTGGGCTGATATAAAAGGGCACTCACTCAAGAATATGCAGAAGATACACAGAATGAGAGAGAGAACTCCATAGACATGGCAGAGGAGAGAACTTTGATCTTGTGGTCCTGAGAAGAGATATGAGCCATTTGCCTCATAGTTTGTAGCTGAGCCTGGAAAGAAACAAGCCCTATGTCAGCCTGAAGCTGAGAGAGAGGAAGGCTGAACCCTCACAGAGATCGCCCACCATCTTGCTTCCACACGTGGCAACTGACTTGGGTGAGAAAGTACCTCTTATGGTACTTGAGTTGGACTCTTTAGGGCTTTGTAACTGTATGCTTTTATGCCATATGAATACCCTTTATAAAAGCCAACAAATTTCTGGTACTTTTGTGTCTGGCTTATTTCACTACACATGATGTCTTCAAGGTTCATCTATGTTGTCACATGTATCAGGACTTCATTCCTTTTTATGGATAAATAATATTCCATTTTATGTATATATCACATTTTGTTTATCCATTCATTGGTTGATGGATACTTGGGTTTCTTCCATCTTTTGCCAATTGTAAATAATGCTGCTATAAACATCGGTGTACAAATATCTCTTCAAGCCCCTGCTTTCAATTTTTTTGAGTATATACCTAGTAGTGGAATTACTAGGTATTTAGCTTTCTGAGCAACACCAAACCATCTTCCAAAGTGGCTGCACCATTTTACATTGCCACCAACAATGAATGAGTGTTCCTATTTGTCTGCATCCTTTCCAATACTTGTTATTTTCTATTAGCAGCCATTCTAATGAATTTGAAGTGGTATCTTATTGTGGTTTTGATTTTCATTTCCCTGATGGTTAATGATTTTCAGCATCTCCCCCCACCCCCCCTCCATCCAGTGGCTCCCTCCTCTGTTTGCTCGTTGTCTGTGTTTTTTTTTTTTTAATCTCATTGTCTGCTTATTGTCTGTTTTGTTTTTCCTTTAGGAGGCACCAAGAACCTAACCCAGCACCTCCCATGTGGGAAGCAGGCGCTCAACCACTTAAGCCACGTCCACCTCTGCTTGTTTGTTTTTGCTCATTGTCTCCTCAATGTCTGCTCATTGTTTTTTTTTTTTCTCGATGTCTGCTCATTGTTTGTCTTCTTTAGGAGGCACCAGGAACCAAACCCAGGACTTCCCATGTGGGAGACAGGTGCTCAACTGCTTGAGCTACATCTGTTCCGCTGTTCAGGATCTTTTCATGTGCTTTCTGGCCATTTGTATATCTTCTTTGGAGTGAGGTCTGTTCAACACTTTTGCCCATTTTTTATTTGGGTTGTTTGTCTTTTTATTGTTCAGTTGAAGGATTTCTTTATATATTCTGGATAAGAAACCTCTATTGGATATGCAGTTTCCAAACATTTTCTCCCATTGTGTAGGTTGTTGTTTTACTTTTATGCATGATAAAGTCCTTTGAAGGACATTTTTAATTTTGCTGAAGTCCATTTAAAGACTTTTTTCTTTTGTTGCTTGTGCTTTGGATATAAAGTCCAAGAAACTGTTGCCTAGCACAAGGTCATGAAGATGCTTCCCTATATTTTTTCTTAGGATTTTGATAATTCTGGCTCTTATATTTAGGTCTTTGATCCATTTTTAGTTGATTTTTGTATATTGTGTGAGATTGGGGTCCTCTCTAATTCTTTTGTATATGGCTATCCGGTTCTCCCAGGATCATTTGTTAAAGAGACTATTCTTTCCCAATTGAGTGGACTTGGCTGCATTGTCAAAAATAAAATTTCCACTGGGAGCAGATGTAGCTCAAGTGCTTGAGCATCTGATTCCCATGTATGAGGTCCTGGGTTCGACCCCCAGTACCTCCTAAAAACAAACAGTTGAAAAAGCCAACTCTCATTGGGGAGTGGATGTAGCTCAGTGGTTGAGCACCTGCTTCCCATGTATGAAGTCTTGGGTTCAATCCCCAATACCTCCTAATAAAATAAAATAAAATACTTTCCATAGATGTGAGAGTCTATTTATGAACTCTCAATTTGATTTCGTTGGTTAATATATCTATTCTTATGCCAGTATCATGCTGTTTTGAGCACTGTAGCTTTGTAATATGCTTTAAAGCCAGGTAATTTGAGTCCTACGACTTCATTCTTCTTTTCCAAGATGTTTTTGGCTACTCGGGGCCCTTACTTTTCCAAATAAATCTAATAATTGACTTTTCCACTTCTGCAAAGTGGGCTGTTGGAATTTTGATTGGGATTGTGTTGAATCTGTAAATAATTTTAGGTATAATTGACACAATTATGATATTTAGTCTTCTAATTTATGAATTTGGAATGTCCTTTCATTTATTTAGAGCTTCTATGCTTTCTTTTAGTAATGTTTTTTAGTTTTATGTGTATAAGTCCTTTACATCCTTGGTTAGATTTATTCCTAGGTATTTGATTCTTTTAGTTGCTGTTGTGAATGGAATTCTCTTGATTTCTTCTTCTGATCATTTCTTGTGTATATAAACACTATAAACACTACTGATTTTTGGGTATTGACCTTTTCACTTTGCTCTAGAAGCTTTTTTGTGGATTTTTCAGAATTTTCTGTATATAGGATCCTATTATTTGCAAATAGGGAAAGTTGTACTTTTTCCTTTCTAACTTGGATGCCTTTTATTTCTTTTTCTTGCCTAATCATTATGGCAAGAACTTCCCGTATAATGTTGACTAACAGTAGTGACTGTAGTCATCTTTGTCTTGTTCCTGATCATAGCAGGAAAGCTTTCAGTCTCTCAGCATTAAGTAGCATGTTAGCTGTGGGATTTTTATATATGCTTTTCACCATGCTGAGGAAGTTTCCTTCTATTCCTAGTGTTCTAAGTGTTTTATCTTGAAGGGGTACTGGATTTTGTCAAATGCCTTTTTTGCATCCATTGAAATGATCATGTGTTTTTAACTTCATTCTGTTAATGTGGTGTATTACACTAATAGTTTTTCTTATGTTGAATCAACCTTGTGTACCATGGATAAATCCCACTTGATTGTGGTGTATAATTCTTTTAATATTCCATTGGATTCAGTTTGCTTGTATTTTGTTCAAGATTTTTATATCTGTATTCATAGAGATATTAATTTGTAGTTTTCTTGTAGTATCTTTGTCTGGCTTTGGCTTGAGGGTGATGTTAGCCTTGTAGAATGAGTTAGGGAGTATTCCCTCCTCTACAATTTTTTAGAAGAGTCTGAGCATAATTGGAGGTAATTATTCTTGGAATGTTTGTATACATCATCTGGTACTGGGCTTTTCTTTGTTGGGAGGTTTTTGATTACCTTTGAACCTCTTTACTTGTAATTGGTTCGTTGAGATGTTATATTTCCTCTTGAGTCATTGTAGTTAGTGTGTGTACTTCTAAGAATATGTCCGTTTCATCTAGGTTATCCTATTTATTGTTCATAGTATCCTTATATGGTCCTTTTTATTTCAGCAGGGTCAGTAGTTACATCCTCTTTTCACTTCTGATTTTAGTTTTTTGTATCCTCACTCATTTTTTCTTTGTCAGTCTTGCTAAAGGTTTGTCAATTTTATTGATTTTTTTTTCATCCAACTTTTGGTTTTATTGAATCTACTGTTTTTGTTTTTTTTTCTGTTTCATTTATCTCCACTGTAATCTTTGTTATTGCCTTTGTTCTGCTTGCTTTGGCTTTAGTTTGCTCTTCTTTTTCTACTCCTCCCAGTTTCGAGGTTAGATCTCTGATTTGAAGTCTTCATTCTTTAGAAGCTATAAATTTCTCTTTCAAAAGTGCCTTCACTGGATCCCATAAGTTTTGGTATGTTGTATTTTCATTTTTATTTCCCTCAAGATATTTCCTAATTTGCTTCTAATTTCCTCTTTAACTCACTGGTTGTTTAAGCATATGTTGTTTAATTTTCACATATTTGTGAATTTTCCACTTCTCCCTCTGTTATGGATTTCTTGCTTCATTCTGTTGTGGTTGGAGAATATGCTTTGTATGATTTCAATATTTTTAAATTTATTGAGACTTGTTTTGTGATCCAACATATGGTCTATCCTAGAGAATGAGCCATATGTACTTGAGAAAAATGTATATTCTAATTTTGTTGGGTGACGTGTTCTATCTGTGTCTGTTAGGTCTAGTTAGGTTAGAGTATCATTCAAGTCTTGTACCTCCTTATTGACCTTCTTACTAGATGTTCTATCCATTATTGACAGTGCTATATTAATGTCTCTTCCTATCAGTGTGGAACCATCAATTTCTCCCTTCACATCTGTCAATATTTGCTTCTTATTTTTTTGCGTCTGCTATTGGGTACATGTGTATTTATAATTGTTGCATCATCCTGTTGAATTGCCCCCTTTATAAGTATATAATGACCATTTTTTTCTCTCATAAGTGTTTTTGACTAAAAGTCTATTTGATTCCATATTATTATAGCCACTTCAGCTCTCTTTTGTTTACTACTTGCATGGCATATATGTTTTTTACATCCTTTTACCATCAACCTACTTGTATCTTTGACTCTTGCAGACAGCGTGGAGTTGGGTCTTGCCTTTTTATCTGTTCTGCCAATCTCTGTCTTTTGACTGTGGAGTTTAATCCATTTACATTTAAAGTCACTAATGATAATACAGAACTTCTGCCATTTTGCTATTTAGCTTTTGTAAGTCTTATACCTTTTTTTGTCCCTCATTTCCATTAATACCATACTTTTATAATTAGATTCTTTGTGTTGTATCACACACTGAGTGCTGTTTCAGTCTGCCAGGTTGCCAGAATGCAATATACCAGAAATGGGTTTGCTTTTTACAATGGGGACTTATTAGTTTACAAGGTTACTGTTCTGAGGCTGAGAAAATGTCCAAATCAAGGCATAATCAGGCAATGGTTTCTCCTCAAAGACTAGCTGCCAGTTATCTTGGACTCCTCTGTCACACGGCAAGGCACATGGTGGCATCTGATAGTCTCTCCCTTCACTTCCGGGTTTCATTGCTTTTAGCTTCTGGCTTCCATGGTATTCTCTCTTAACTTCTGTGGCTTTCTCTTCACACACCCCCTCCCCACCCCCTGTATTCATCCCATTTAAAGGACTACAGTAAGAGGCTCAAGATCCACCTTGGACCACAACTTAATTGAAGTAACCTAATCAAAAGACCCTTCACTGAAGTAACCTAATCACGTGGTCCCACCTACAATAGGTTCACATCCACAGGAATGGACCAGCTTTAAGATTTTCTGTTGGTACATTGTCTCATACTAGTACACTACCCTCTGGACTCCCAAAAGAAATGTCCTTTCCATATGCAAATGCATTCATTCCATCACAATATTTTAAAAGCCTTAAATCATTTCAGTAACTATGGTGGGTCTTATTCCTCTTACTGGAGTCCTTTATAAACCAGATGAATATGGAGAAAGAAAGAGAAAAAAGCCACAGAAGCTGAGAGAAAGCCATGGAAGCCAGAAACTGAAAGCAACAAAACCCAGAAGAGAAGGGAGAGACCAACAGATGCTGCCATATGTCTTGCCATATGACAGAGGAGTCCAGGATCACAGTCATGCCTTGATTTGGACATTTTTAACAGCCTCAGAACTGTAAGCTTGTAAGTTAATAAATGCCCATTGTAAAAACTACCCTATTTCTGGTTTATTGCTTTTAGCAGTCTAGCCACCTAAAACAGGTACCAAAGCTAATAATAAAAGGAATAAATGCTCACATTTGCAGAGGAGTCTACAATTTCCTTAGAATTTTATTTCCTTTTAAATCTTGCAATAACACTGTAAGCAGAGAAGAAAGGGGGAAGGAAAATGGGGAAGGGGATCGGGCATGAAAGAAAAAAAAAACTCATCTCCTTCTCCTTTGTTCTGCTGGATGTCACTTCTTGGTAAAACTAAGGAGATTTTGTGTCTCAGTTCAATATTTGAGCTTTCCGTAAATGTTAGACATTCTTTTGAAACACCAAATGGGATTGCAAGGAAAGAAGTTATAAATGTCCCTTAAGTTTTTCATATTTGGCTTCCTAGGTATGCTCATCAGCTTGGCATTTTAAGAGAGCTAATCACTTTCTTTTTATTTCTGTATAATGGTTATTACATGAGCTTCAAGGCCTTGTATGCCTCAGTTGTGTGAATAGATTAATGTTGTCCTGTTCCATCTGAATGACATCATGGCCTATTGCCAGCCCTATTGTTAGCTTGTCCAAAGGTACATCACAACATATGTGGAAAGGGCAAATCTTTAGGGAGAAATGTGGTTATAGTCTGATGCACAATTGTGTTGCCAACCCTACCTTCACCTTAGTCATTTCAGACAGGAGTCATTGTAGGCTTATGGTATGAAATGGTACACTCTGGCTCAATTAAGCCATTCTCTGGATTCTAGGGGTCCTGGTGGCCTTACTGAGGGGGTTTACCTGAACAAGGAAAGCATAATCAAATTTACTTTTTTTTTTTTTTTAAAATTTTTTATTTTTTGCCCCGGCCCCCCCCCCCCCCCCCCCGTTGTCTGCTCTCTGGGTCCATTCACCATGTGTTCTTCTGTGTCTGCTTGTCTTCTCTTTAGGAGGTACCAGGAACTGATCCTGGGACTTCCAGAGTGGGAGAGAGGCGCTCAATCTCTTGCGCCACCTCAGCTCCCGGGTCTGCTGTGTCTCTTATTGTCTCTCCTCTGTGACTCCCCTTGTTGCGTCATCTTGCTGTGCCAGCTTTCCATGTGGGTCAGTTCTCCATGTGAGCCAGCTTGCCTTTCACCAGGAGGCCCCAGGAATCGAACCCCTGACCTATATGGTAGACAGGAGCCTAATCGCTTGAGCCACATTTGCTTCCCCAAATTTGCTCTGTTAATATCAAGCAACTTTTAAAAAATGTTTTGATAGAATATCAGATATGCTGTGTTGTTCAGAAAACCCTTAGTAAGTGGTCATTATGGCTTTCCTTCTGTCTTTCCCGATCCTCTTCTTTCAAGTGCATTCTCTTGGTTCTTCAAAAACCTGCTGTACCCAGAACAAATCTCACAAAGAAAACATGAACAAGCTTTGCATCAGGCCCATAAAATCCAAACCTAAAAAAATTATGGGCCTGGGTCAAAAGCTATTTCCAAGAAAACAATTGGACTCTAAGTAAAGGATTTTTGACACAGAACATACTCTTCTTTTATGATGATCATAAGATGAAACTATCTGGTCTCCAGCCGTGCATAGATATGTGGTAGTGGTTGCTAATTGGGGAATGGGAGGGTGGGAATGGACTGGGTAGAGCAAACCAAGTCTGGCAATCAGGGCAATCAGGGCAGAGCAAGGAGGGAGAAGACCGGCACACATCAGAGTCCTTCCTGAAGCCCTTCACTGCACAAGCTCAGGAAAATAAGACCATAAATAATGAATATATGCACCCGAGTGGATTGTGGAATGGCTGGATATTGAGCGAAGAGTAGGAAGTGCATGCCCAGGCCAGGAGAAGGGCAAAGGAGAGCGGCATTTGCTGAATACGATGAAAAGCTGAGAAGCCCAATTAATTTTTATGAAAACTCCCTCCACCCTGGCTATCCGGTGCTCTGAGATGAGGGGTGGGGGAAATCAATATCCTTGACTCTTGGTAGGTAATAAATTGTAAATAGCCTTGGATGGGAGAATTCATAGCTGTCTGGAAGGCTAGTTTCCAGAAACTGGGTTCACCCCCCAGACTTCTCCCCCAGAACTCACTTTCTCTGGATTGGAACATTAAGTGCCACAATTGGAAAGTCTCTTTTGTAAATTTTACTCATTATGTTGCAATTTTAACATCTCATGCATTTGGCACTTAAAACATTTTTATAATGGTCTTTGGATTATTTTTGGCTCAGCTTTATGGCTTTTGCCTAGCCTCAAACTTCTGCTGTGTAGCTGACCCAAAATAGTTTCAAAGGCTCAGATACAACTTGAAATTAAAATTTCCTTCACATTCTGAAGGCACCACAAAAGCTTTTCTGGTTAGTTATTAGACCATTAGGACATATTCTTTTTACCTTTACTTCATGAGGTGGGAAAGGCAGGATGTCCATGTCCCTTGCAGGTAAATCCAAATAAAAGATGCCTCTGCAGTGGGGTGCTTTCTATAAGTCAGAAAAAGTTCCAGATGCATAGAAATTGTGCTGGATTTAAGGTGCTCTAAATATGCTATATAGCCAATCAGATGTGGCAGGTGAGAGTCCTTGTGATTCTTCATCTGACCCTATACGACTATGCTATTATTTCCACCACCACCACCAATTACCAATGCTAACTATCATTCTCTCTTCACTTATAATGTGCCAAGCCCTTTACCAGCTATGATCTTGTTTAAGCATTTCATTAACCCTTTATCATTGGAACTATTTTCATCACTGTTTCAGCGATGAGGAAATTCGTGGTTTACAGGAGTGAGTCCAAAACTTGGCTGTAGAATCCCCTGAGGGGCTTTCAAAAATCCCAATGCCTTGGCCGAAACCCATATCCATGACATCAGAATGGCTGAGGGAACAGGCCAAGTGTTAATATTAAAACAACAACAACAACAAGTTACAAACAAATACAGGTGATTCCAATATGTAACCATGTTGGGGAACATTTGACTTGGAAAGATTTAAGAGATTAGCTGATGATCACCCAGTTAACAAATGGGAAAATGAAGGGCTCATCTGAGTCCAGATCTTGTACTTTTTCTAATATACCAGGCTGCCTGTCATTCTTTTCCAGGGAAAATTGTAAAATACATGAGAGATACTGTTTGGTTCTTTGCTCTCACGGAGCTTATGGTCTCAGGTGGAAAAGTTAGCATTGATAATGTAAGCAAAGACCAAATCAGTGTTCAACTGTGTGCTGCTGGTCATGAATTCAGTAAAATGAGCTATGAGCTAGCCAAGGGCATGAGTGTACTTGGATTTGGCTGCTATATTTAAAAGAAACCCAGAAAAAGCCAATCCTAACCAACCAAGGCTGTACAGGTAGGTTCAAAGCAGAGGGAGTGAATGAGAAGCACTTAAATAATGTTAGCACCAGAAAAAAATGGATCCCTGAGGAAATTACATCATTTATTAATTTATCGCAAAATAACTTAAGCATTATTATATGTAGGAAACTTTATACATATCTTATTTACTTCTCACAATAACCCCAAGAGGTTTGTTATAACCCCTATTTACAGATGAAGAAACTGAGACTCAGTGAAGATAGTAACTTGAGCTCACTTAACCAGTAAGTATCAGACCTTGGATTCACACCCAAATCAATTGAACTAACGTTAATGAAGCCTCTACGAAGTGCCAGGAAGTGAGATGGGTGCTAAAAGCATAGTCTGTGACCTCATTGACCTTCAAGTCTACTGGGGAAGACAGACATAAATCAAACTATCAGAAAAAACATGGAAAAATGCAAAGTTGTCACAGTGAATAAGACAAGATGCATAACAGAAGTTAACTAGGCAGTTAAGGAAACAAAGGAAAGAGCATTTAAAATTTTCTTATGGTATGGGAGGGCATGGAAATGAGAAAGAGATGAAAGAAGGCCTGGGAAGCTAAAGCCCAGAAAAAGAGGGCAAATGTGTTCCTGAGGGGACTGGGGCTGAAAAGGTGAGTATCAGCCAGACAATAGCCAGCTGTGGTGGTTGTTGGTGGGAAAAGCTATGGGAAGTGACATGTGATACAGATTCCGTGTATTGAGAGAATCTCTCAATACAGAGATTTATTTGCTTTATAGAAAATATTTTGTAGGAAGGCCGGAATGGATTGTGTCTGTGGGTCTCAAACATTTTTTGCAGGTTATCACTTCTGAGAAATACATTTTACATTGTGACCCACACACACCTAAGAAATTAAAGTGTCAAGAGAATACTTACTCATAAGTATCATGATATACTCTTATATTTTCTTTTCTGTTTTATCTTGGCTATTTCATTAAAAATGTGCTCGTCGGAACTGTAGAAGAATAAATTTCTGTCGTTTTAAGTGATCTAGTTTATGGTAATCTGTTACTGAAACCCTAGGAAATGAATACAGGAGGTAAAATTGACCAGAAAGGGAAGAGGGAATGTGATCTAGCCATGCTTGGTGAGGGAAGGTCATGGATTCAATTTTGGACACTTTGGGTTTTTAGTCCTATTGAGTTGTCCTATAGGAGTGATCTGGACGGGAGATATAAATATTTTGTGCCATCTGCTCCCTAGCAGGCTATTGAAGGAGAGTCAGAGATGAGATTGCTTGGAGACAGAGAACAGAATAAGAAGAGTAAAAGACCCATGACCAAGTTTTGAGGAGCTCCAAAATTTCATTGTCAGATAGAAGAGGATGAACCTGTGAAGAAAATGAGACTGAGCAGTTGATAGGAAGAAAACCAAAAGTGTTTCACATCACTTGAATTGAGGAAAGAATGTTTCAAAAAGGATTGGGAGTCGGGGTCGGATGTGGCTCAACTGGTTGGGCGTCCTTCTCCCATATGGAGAGATCCGGGTTCGCTCCCCGGGACCTCCCGGTAAAAAAAAAAAAAAGGTTTGGGAGTCATTAGTGCCAAATGCTGCTGCCTAGGTTCACATGGGAGGAGGACAACAGGGTCCTCCCTGGAGAACCTGTATGTCATCGGGGACCCTGGAGAGAGATGCTATGATAAATGGATGGGGTGGAAGCCACACTGGAGTCATTTGAGGAAATGGAGAAGGAGAAATAGACGTCAGCTTCATGAGAGCTCATCCTGTCACCTTGGTGAGAGAGGCAGGAAACCAAATGCATTATTCAGGAAAGGTGTAGTCTTGGGCAGGCCCGTCACAGCACTAGGATAGCTCCTAGCATTCTCACAGGGTCCAGGGGCTTCTGGCTGCTCCTTCTCTTCTGGATGCTCAGGTTTTTCAAGTCACCCCTAGGCTAAGCAAGTTAATTCTCCAATCTCAAACATAAGTCACATATGCTATCAATAAGAATGTACTTATGGGGATAGGAAGTTGAAAATAGAGAATGGATGAGAAAATCTGTGACATTGTGTTCATTGACATGACTAGAGCCTTGCAAGAAGGGCCACATCACCTACCATATACCTCTGTGATAAAGAAACAGGTGCAGAGGGGTAAGGGACTTGTCTCACCTGGGAAATATCAGAGCTGGGATTTCATCTTGGTCCTCTTCTCTAAGACTTCTGCTCTCTGGCCTGCAGTGCTCCATCTCTATAGGTCTACCTCTACAGAAAGTCAGTTCTTTTTAAAAATCAATTTCATATTCATAAACTATACAATCAGAAAGTCAGTTCTTACCTTTGTCCTTTGCATGTCTTTAGAAGAGGGCTTGGCATATGTGGGCTGTCCAACAAAAGGACTTCTTTCTAAGTATCTGCTCCCACTACCAGGACTCTCCTCTTCCAGCGACAGATTATAGTTCAGTCTCACCATGATGGTAGCCTGTTCCATCATAATAAATTAATATTAGTTTAGTCTGAGCTAAAAATGACAGTAACAAATCAACAGGAAACAATAGGATAAGGTAATTTTTGTATACATTATATCTTGCATATATAAGTTGACATTCCTGGAAAATTTTGTTCTCTCACCTCTTTCATATCAGTAAGACCAATATCTGATCTTGGGAATTTTAGGTGTTTTCTTATTCAAACAAACACTTTCAGTAATAAGGGCTACCATTTCAAAATGCCTACGATATGCTAGCTATTTTATGTACATTTTATCTAATCTTCAAAAGAGTCATGTGAAATAGAGGTTTCATGTCTGAGTTCGTGGTGTATTGTGATTCTAGCAATGGAAGAACTTTTTATCACTGATGTGGAGGCAGTGGCCGCTGGAGGTTCTGAAGGGAGGGAGAGGGAAAATCAGGTAGAATATGGGGGCATTTTCAGGGCTTGGGAATTGTCCTGAATGACACTGCAATGACAGATATGGCCATTATGTATCTTGTCATAACTTAAAAAATTGTGTGGGAGAGAGTGTAAACTACAATGTAAACTATAATCCATGCTTAGTGGCAATGCCCCAAAAAGTATTCATTAATTATAACAAATGTACCACACTAATGAAGGATATTGTTAATGTAGGAAAATGTGGGAGGGGTAGGGAGTGGGACATATGGGAATCCCCTATATTTTTTATGTAACATTTATGTAATCTAAGTACCTTAAAAAAAAAAAAATATATATATATATATATATATAAATGGCTACAAATTCTTTGTCACCCTCCCATCACCAGGTGGAGTATTTTCTCCCTTCCTTGGAATCTGGGTTAGCCCTTGTGACCAAATGGCTTGACCAATAGGATGCAGTGGAAGTGACATTGCGTGTTCTAGATATAATCTGTTAGAGAGGCCTGGTAGCTTTGCTTTTACTCTGGGGAAAGCCAGCTGCCATGTAAGAAGTTTGAGTATCCTTTGACTGCCATGCTGTAAGGAAGCCCCAAGCTAGCCATGTGGAGAGGCCACCCGAGGAGAGAGACAGAGAGAGAAAGACAGAGACATGTTCTTCTAGCCATCTCAGCCCAGAAGTCATCTTGGATGTTCCAACTTCAGTAGATGCTATTTGGAGACGAACCAAGGATCTGAACTATCAGCCAGAACCCAGGCCCTGGACATATGTCCAGAGTTGAGTTGTCCTAGCCATTCCCAGCTCTCTGTGCTACCCTATTTGAGGACACAGACATTGTGGGGCTGAGGCATTCTGTCCCTGCTTGCCATGCACAAATCCTGGGCCCACAAAATTGTGACAATAATGAGGTAGTTGTTGTTTGAAGCCACTAAGTTTTAAGGTGGTTTGCTACACAGAAATAAGTAACTTAAGCAGCATCTTTTTAAGCAATTTTGCCTGAGATGAGAAGGGGTGGAGTCTGGAGTCAAACCCACATTTTTCTGATCACAGAGCTGGTGTTCTTTCTTGAGATATAATTTGGGGGAGCAGGTATAGCTCAGTGGTTTGAGCTCCTGCTTCCCATGTACAAAGTCTGGGGTTCAATCCCCAGTACCTCCTAAAGAAAAAAAAGTTCTTCCTAGGTCTGACTTTTAGAATGCTGGTGATAAACTAAGCCTGATTTATTATATGACCATCCAGTATGGGAAAAGACTGTAACTCTAGATATCTTTGGTCATGCTTAAGAGATATAGCAGGGAGGCAGATGTGGCTCAAATGGTTGGGCATCTATCTTCCATATGGAGGGACCTGGGTTCGATCCCCAGGACCTCCTGGTAAAAATTAAAAAAAGAAAAATATGGAAGGCACACGGGCCACCAGACCCCGCAATTGGGTGCGCCGCCAGGTCCTACAAGCCACACAGCAAGATGATGACATAACAGGAGAGTGACACAAGGGAAAGCCAAGACAAGACGCACCAAAAAATCCAGAACTAAGGTGGCACAGGCGGTAGGATGCCTCTCTCCCACATTGGAGGTTCCATGGATCGAAACCCAGTGAAGACAGGAAGAGAGGGATGAGAAGAGAGGGCAGGAAAAGGACACAGAGAGTTGCCCAACAAATGGACACAAAAACAGCAAAAACTGGGGGTGGGGGGTGGGGGCGGGGGGGGAGTGTTTAAAAATGGATAAAAGTAAATAAATCCTTTTTAAAAAAGTATAGGGCAGTAAGATATGGACTATAGTTAGTAGTAATACTTTGACAATGTTCTTTCATAATTTGTTAACAAATGTTTCACAACAATGCAAAGCATTTGTGGTGGGGTGATGTGTGGGAGCCCTGTATGATGTAATGCATGTTTGTTTTGTAAGTTCACAATGTTTACTGAATACTTATTGTTTATGTATATTTATGTATGAATGATATACTTCAATAAATTGTTTAAAACAAAAAACAAAATAAAACTTGGCCTAGTGATGGAGGGTGCCTAAGAGTTACTTATGGGGAACCTCCTTGTTGCTCAAATATGGCCTCTCTCTAAGCCAAACTCAGCATATAAAAGCAATAACTTCCCCCCAGCATGGGACACAACTCTCTGGGATAAGCCTCCCCAGCACCAAGAGATTGCTACCAAGTACCAACAAGCAATGCATCTGGGAAAAAAACACCTTGACCAAAAGGGGGAAAAGCTAAAGACAAATGAGTTTGTATGGCTAAGAGAATTCAAAGTGAATTGGGAGGCCATCCCAGAGGTAGCACTTATGCACATCTCAACAGGATCTCATTGACAGCCAAAGTAGATAGGACCCCAAATAGTGAAGCTCCTCAGGAATGTGGAGACATCCAGACACTATAGTCAGGGCAGGCAGCTCAGGAATTTTTCTCCTTGCTAGTTGGCCCTAATCTGGTATTTATGCTCCCCAGTGTGACTGAGTTAGACTCAGCAGTGGTTTCCCTATGCATGACTCTTCTGTCCTTCTATTCAAACCTATAATTAGTAATAGAGTTGGTAGGTGTACATCCAAGAGATTTAAATCTTTGGGCTGTCCATGTGTCAGCTGAGCCCGGAATCTCAATGGAGTTACAACACCTACTCTCCAGTTCAATAGACTCATCCAGGACAACTAACAGAGAGGAGATGATGGACAAACAATATACCAAGGAACAGAGAGTCCCTACAACTGCAAGCAAGAAAGTCCCATCTGTCAGATGTATGGGATTGAAGCCCCCCTCAATGGTAGAGTAGATATCACCATGCCAGAGTCCTCAGAATTGGGAAATGAACTATGAACTTACTAGTATCCTACTAATATTGTAACTAATATTCTACTATAGATTATTATGATTTTAGCAATACAAGAAATACCATTGTTGTGGAGGCAATGACCCACAAATGTTCTGGGTTTAGGGAGAGGGGAAATCAGGTGTCACGGGGCATTTTTAGGACATTACAATGACAGATACAGGCCATTATATATCTGGCCATAACCTACAGAGTCAAATGGGAGATAGTGTAAACTAAAATGTAAACTATAATCCATGCTTAGTGGCAATGCTCCAAAATGTGTTTATCAATTGCAATGAATGTACCACACTGATGAAAGATTTTGCTAATATGGGAGGTTTGGGAAGTGGGGCATATGGGAATTCCCTGTATTTTCTTTGTAACATTTATGTAATTGAAGTATTTCTTAAGAAATAAAAAAGTGGGGAAAAAAAAAAAGATATAAGTTGGTAGGAAAAGCAGAAGAAGGACCATGAGATCAAGTCTATCTGGGTCTTCATGCCTGCCCACCACCACCGTTCAGTTGTTAAAGTGAGGCCATATGTTCCTTATCTCTTCATTTCTTTCTTTAAATTAAACAATAAAACACGACAAAGGTAATTCTCCCCAAGAAAGGAGGCAAAACAAATACATTCCTCCTATGTCAAACTACCATGACGTAGAAGTCCATGGAGTCATTTTGTGGGATCTTTGGGAAATGGTAGGAATGCAGCTTATAGGCTGAATAGGGGATGTTCCCTGGGGAAGAGGTTCTGTGTTAGCAAATAAATCATGTGGTGATTGCCCTGTGAATAGCTGTGTTTATCAAATTTCAAAGCAAATACCAAGTGAAACTCCACATAAAAGGCCAGACCACAAGCTGGAGGTTCCTCATGGCACTGGTGAGACTGCAAAAATGTCTGTGGTTTGTGAGTGTGTGTGTGTTTAAACTGCACATCCTTTATACATGCGTCTATTTGGAGTAACTGCTATATACAGCTAGCAGAAAGACTTACTACATATCTCTTCCCTAATGCTGAATGGGCAGTGGTGCGTAGACCTCATGCAGGTTTTGACAACTTCCCTATCCATAGAGGTATCATGTTGTGTAACTCCTAACTCTGGGGATATGGGGCAAGGAAGATGTTAATATTGAGGTGCAGAAAATTGTGTGTATAAACAATGAATAATTGGCATGTGCATAGGTGTCATAGATTAGATTGTTGTTCAGCAAATATCCACTCTATCCCTCTTCCTACCTCCATGGGAGGAGTATACTTCCCTACCCTATTGGTATAGACTTGGCATTGTGAATACCTTTGGCTAATGGATTATGGCAGGAACTGACAGTGTGTGAGTTCTGATCCTGGCCTTAAGATGCTTTGTGTGTGTGTGTCTATATAAATCTATGCTTCCAACTTCTTCCCATGATAAGAGCTGCTGCCTCCTTAGCCAGAAGCCCAGAATGAACACACATGGAACAGAGCTGCCCCCACTGACTTGAAGCAGAACCTTAAGATATAGTCATTGAGTTCTAGGTTGGTTTGTTACTTAGCATTATTGTGGCAACTGCTGACTGATACAATAAGTGTGTCTCAAGTTTTTTTTTTATTTAAAGATTTATTTTATTTATTTATCTCCTCTCCACCCCATTTGTGCTTGCTCTCTGCTCTCTGTTTGTCTTCTTTTTAGGATGCACTGGGAACCGAATCTGGGACCTCTCTTGTGGGAGGAAGGCACCCAATCACTTGAGCCACCTCCTCTTCCAGTATGTCAAGTTTTGTGCAAATTTCCCTTGAGCTCATGCTTATGAATTGCTGTTGTTTTCAGGGTTGCAAGTTGGGTGAAACTGTAGGGAAATCATCAAAATTAGGCCTTTAATATATTCAGAGCAGTGAGTTTGTGAATAGTCAGGACAGGGGACTGTGGGTAAAGTTGTAGAATGGTTACAGACTAGACATCTGGGTAAGTAGGCATGTATCATAAGAGGGATAGGGGCAATTCTTTCACTGCTAGGGATTTACCCCTGCTACTTGAATTAGGTAAGTGATCTAATTGAGCATGTGCAGTTGAGGAAGGGTTCTATAATAGGGTCTGGTAGAAAGGATAAGAGGATGGAGTTGCTACTGCCTTGTGAATTTGAAGGCCTACAGTTTAAAATCTCTTATGTGACAGGAGGGAGCTGAGTTTCTCTAAGAGTTGGCAGGATCCACCTGCTTGGGTGGGTGCTGTGTGGCTGACGCCCTTCAAAAGCTTGAATCAACAGAATGAAATATTTTCTGGGATGCCAACATTTTCCCTGGACTGCAAGCAACCACCAGAGGAAGAGTGGTCTGGGCAGACAGTCAGCTGTGCCCATGTAATAATATTGCCTTTTTACTTCTAGTCATACATCTTGGAGGGAGACTGGCAAACAACTTTGCCTTTCACTGTGGATGCATCAACATCCCATGAAGCATATCCAGGATTCATTCATTGACAAGAAATGCATCTTGTCTTGTACAGATGTACAGATGACAGAATGCCAAGCAAGCTCTGTAGTACTTCTTTGTGAGGTTGAATTAAAATGTGAAAAAAATATCAAGCACTATTTACTAACTGAATAACATGTCCTGGAGGAGATGTTTTAAGTGAATTACCTCATTTGCTCCTTGAATAATAACCTTGTGAGGCAAGGTTATAACCTATTATAACCATTTTACAGATGGAGAAACAGAAACACACAGAGTTAATTAGCTTACTGCTGGTCACACAGATAATGGTGGAACTCTGGACAGCCTAGAGCTTTTGATCCTTAATCCAGGCCTCTTTCCATATGCCCGCAGATTTCCTGAAATTTAATTTCTGGCTTTGAAGATAGAATTTGGTGGAGAGATGACAGTTGACTCTGTTAGAGGCAGATTGGGGGAATGCAAGGGAAGGCAGCTCAGACAGTCTCACTGGGTGGGAACAAGAGAGTTCTGGAGTCCTTGTTAGACTGGAGAACTTGGGGGTCTCCCTCTTGGCTTCAGACTTTCCACAGTTCTCGAAATAGAGTTAGAATGAATGTTTGCATCAGGCAGAGAGAGGGAAAGGTGTACTTTAGCCTTCCATCACCTGGTTTTACAGTGGGAAGACTCCTGATGTGCGCTCCACAGTGACTTCTCTCTGATGCAGAGAACCTGGAAAACCACAGGTGTCAATCCAGCTTTGAGCGCACATCTATTTTCTGATGGCATCTTTGTTTTCAGTAGAGAAGGAGGAAGGATGGACGGGGAATCAGAAGAACTGGCTTCTATTACCAGCTCTGCTATGAGATTGCTGGAAAGTTTTCATTTTTTTCATTTTCTCTGCCTCTAAAACATAAGGGGTGCAAATGAGATCAATGCCTTTTTATTCTTTTTAGCAGGAAAATCTTTTTAAAAAATAAGATCTGACATGGAATTCTAATAGGAAAGATAGATTAAAAATGGAACTCTGCATGAAGCAAGGATGTGGTATCCAAATCCATGACCATTCTAGAAGCCGCTCTGAGAAACCAAGGGTTTTGGGGAACAGCTTGAAAACTGTTGGGTGATATTGGGGTCTTAGCCAGAATTAATAGTATAGGATTAAAGCATGGTGGTATAAGGGTGGCTTCCCTCTCTACCCCAAGTGTTACCTTCTTGGGTATTTCCAAATCTTCCAGCCTTATTTGAATCATCCTTTATTAAGCATGTTTCTTTTAATGAACTGGCTTTAAGCCTCTCTCCCTAAATTCCTCCTCCCTCCACGTCTGAAGATTCTTGAGGGGGTGCACATATGTCTCAGTCACATTTGGCTCTGGTCTTCTGCCTCTGCTGAGCATATATATCCTCTTCCCCCCACGGCTTGTGTCTTCCTGCCGCCCACTTTAAGGTGAGCAGAAGTTGCCTTGCCTTTGGTTCTCCAGCAAGAACGACTCACATATGGTTGAGTGGCAGTTGCTCTTATTGATGGGTTGACAGTAATGTGCCATCACCTTATGGCACAGCAGATTCTACAAAACTGAATTTTAGACATCTCTGTTCTAAAAAGCCCTATGGTAGAGCTAGCACTGGGAATTTCTTTATGGATGGACTTTTTTTCCTTGAAAAGAATTTCCTCCAGGGTCCTGGGTTCCCTCACTGTGTACTTCCTTACTTCTCTCCTCCAGTCTTCTGAGACACTCTCCTTCCTGCACACCCACAAAATTCTCTCTCTCTTTTTTTTTTTTTTTTTACATGAAAAGGTATTTATTCCTCTCTTTGTTCTACTCTCTTCTTCTAGACCATTCTACCTAAATGGCTCATCAATGTATTTTGCTTAACAAAAGACAATTCTGTTCCTATGAGAAATTCTGCCAAGATCCTTTAAAATAATAATTTTTACCTTTCCAATTCTTGGTTAGGAAATTCCTTGAGGCTTTTATATTAAGAGATAGAAAGCTTTACATCACTATCTTAGGTTGGTCAGAAAATTAATGTTGAAACTCACTCTGGATAACCAGCCTTTTAATGACGGTGGATTGAAAGTTCTGAAAGCCCTGAAAGTTCTGATGACCTGCCTGGCATTGCCGAGCTTTACCTGGCCAGCCTGTTTCCCCAACCCTGTGCTCTTTCTCTATTCAGCTGTGAAATAGTCCAGTGTTTTTTCCAGGCCTTAATACTCACTTAGAGAAAGAAGATGCTTTTAATTTTTAGGTGGTTAGTTTGGGGATATTTGTAGATGTTCTGGATAAACTTGTATTATCTCTACAACAAAGGAGGAGAAAAAAAATAGTCCAATCAACACTCATATTCTCACCACTTTTCTTAAACAATTTTCAATTTATGATAAATCCTATATCATCTAACTCTTGTTTCACCTAACTCCCTGCAGATGGATAATTTTGAATCATTCTATTCATAGTATTTCAGTACATACCTCTAAAGGTTCATAATCATATTAATATTATCATACTTAAGTATTAATAATCATCCCTTAATATCATCAAATATCTAGTCAGTGGTCAAACTTCCTGGATTGCCTCAAATATTTTTTAACAATTGTTCAATCCAGTATTCATATATCTCTTAATTCTCTTGTAATTTATAGGCTCTCCCTTCAATATTTTTTCCCTTGCAGTCTATTTATTGAAGAAACTAGATTAGTCTGTAGTGTTTTTCACATACTTGATTTTTCAGATTGCATCCTCAAACTATCATTTAAATGAGCTCCTCTTTCTCCTATAACTATTATAACTGAAAGTTAGATCTAGATGCTTCTCAGATTCCAATATGATTTTTGGCAGGACCTTTTTTTTTAAATAGGTGCTGGTGGTAGATACTCCAGTAGGAGGCACATATCTGGTTATCCCTATTTTGTGATAACAGGATCCATTAATGACCATTGCCTGCATTCATTATTTCATCAGAGCTTGAAAAATGATATTTTAATTCTATAATCACTTCTTAATTTATTAGCTGGAATATTTCTTTAAAGAAATATATTTTCCCTCATCAAGTATTTGGCTATTTTGAAGTACAGTTCATAGATGAAAGGCAAATTAAATGCTTGATTCTTTCTTTTTGCTTACCGGTTTTCAAAATATTGAATTCGTTCCCTAGGAATTTTTTTTTTGTGTGTTATAACAAACTCAGGGATTTAAACATATATGATGTATTTCAATCCATTGCAGTTATTTCTCATATTAATGTTCAAACTGTCCCATCTTTGGCAGTGGAATCCTCTTCAAGTTGGCTCCTGAGCCCTTTGACAATCACAAAAATCTTTGATAACTTCTTTGTCTCTAATATGACAAAATGTCCCAGGTTCATCTGGTATAGTTCATGCCACAAACCTGGAATGAACCATTTCTCCAAGTATGCCTGGTTTCTTTTGGTGGGAGTAGGTCTTTAGAGATGCAATCTGAGTGTGAGGGCATTCATTGCTACTTTTCAATGGATAGAACTAGGACATATATTTCTGTATATTGTCATGAGAAAATATATGTTTATACTGGATTTCTAATTCATATTTAGAATTATAAAGTTTTTACTTAATTTTAAAGAAACTTGTTTCTCTCTGCTAATGATCCTAATGACATTAACATCATTATTTCCTAGTTTTATCTTATACTATAAATAATGTTTTTAGAATATTAATATCATTAACAATATGATTGCTGAAAACAGTTCAAGATTTATTTTCCATTCTTTTTGTCTTTGGGGTATATCCCTCCAGGGATGTATAGTTTAATTATTATGCTGTAAAATCACTTGAAATAATTTTTCCATGTATGGTTATGCCACCATCTTAGTACATAATTAGGTTCATTTATTTTATTTTGCTTTAGATTTTTAGGAATTACTTTTATGATTTAAAATTTATTTTGTGCTCTTGTAAAATATATACATTTCCACAATCAAACAAGAGGTCCAGCTCCTATCCCTATCCCCTTTGCGCTCTTCAGGCTCTACCCACAACATTTCTTTTTTTTTTTTTTTAAAGCACAAGCAATGGGAAGCAGATGTGGCTCAAGCAGTTGGGCCCCCATCTACCATATGGGAGGCCCAGGGTTTGATTCCCGAGGCCTCCTGGTGAAAAGCGAGCTGGCCCAAACAGAGAGCTGGCCCACGCGGAGTGCTGGCCCACACAGAAAGCTGGCACAGCAAGATGACACAACAAGGGGAGACACAGAGGAGAGACAATAAGAGACATAGCAAAGAACAGGGAGCTGAGGTGGCACAGAAGATTGAGCGCCTCTCTCCCACTCAGAAGGTCCCAGGGTCAGTTCCTGGTGCTGCCTGAAGAAAGGACAAGCTGACACAGAAGAATACACAGAAAGTAGACAGCGAGTGCAAAACAATGGGGGTTGGGGAAAAATAAATGAATAAATAAATCTTTTAAAATAAAAAAAAGCACAAGCAGGTATTTGCATGAATGTGTGTATGTCTATATCCCCCCTTTTCTTATATAAATGACAGAATACCATATACACTTTTCTGTTTTGCTTTTTTTTTTCATTTAACAGTATTTTCTAAAGATCTCTCTAACTTGATATATAGAAATAGTCCTTTTTATAGCTAGATAGCATTACATGGTACTATATGGTAGCAATATACCTATGTTTATTCAGCCAGCTCACTATTTATGAATATTTGGTTTGTTCTCAATCTTTTATTTTAAATTGTGCTGCAACTATTAGCATTGTGTCTGTTACTGTTTGTATTTTCTGTTGGATGCCTTTATTTGTGAACTTGATTTTGTTATAGAAAATTCTGATTGATTTGAAATTTGGATACTTAATATATCTATTTATCCATCCACCCATCCATCCATCCATCTTAGCTATTGCCAAATGAGTTTGAAATGGTTTTTAGAGAAAGCATGAACAAAACAAGATTTCTAAAGATGAAACTATTAGGCCAACAGATTAAAAATATAGTAAAGGGGTGTGAGACAGTTTGAAGTTCTTTTATGAATCCCCAAAAGAGAAAGATTATGTTTTTGAACTAATTCATTCAGTGGGTGTGAGACCTTTTTGATTGGACTATGTCAGTGGGGCATGACTCAGGTTAAGTCTCTACCCTCTCACTGGAGCTGATATAAATGGAGACACAGACAGAGACAGACACACAGAAAGGAAGGTGCCATAATATACTGATTCTCCCATGTGAGAGAGAGAGGACTACAGGAAAACAGAAAAGTTCTGGGAAGCTGAGAGAGGCCCTTGAGTCTGGAATCAGCAGAGCACAGAGACACAGAAAGAGGCCCCTGAGGGGCTGGGCCAACGGAACAGTTCAAGAGGAGATGAGCCATATGCTTGATAGCTTGCAGCTGAACTTGGGAGGAAAGCAGAACAGCCGAGACTGAGAGAGGAAGCCCAATATGAGTCAAGCCCTAAGCCTGGTTGCCCACAGCCAAGTTCTGGGACATGATAGATTCTGGAGGGGAAGGTAGAGACCTCAGCAGAGATCTGAGGCCATCTTGCTTCGCCATGTGGCAGGACCCTGAGAAAGCATCTCTGCTAGTGCCTTGATTTAGACATTTCCCTGCCTAAGAACTGTAAGCTTTTACTCTAAAAAAAAAAATCCCCATTATAAAAGCCAACCCATTTCTGGTACTTTATATTGGTATCACTGTGGCAAACTAAAACAGGTAGGAAAATAGAGAAATAAATTACAGAATGCCCAACCAAAAAAGCTACAAATATTGAGCCCTGAATTCAGCTGTGAGTTTTCTAGCACTTAGGTTTATAAAATAGTAACCATCATACCAGTCTATTAGAAAAGGATGCAGGATTACAGGATTCTTTGTTATTAAAGAAAAGTTTGGTTGGAGGTTTTGCTTCTAAACAATGGCTAATTAGCTTATCACAACCAATTTATATGTGTGTGTATGTGCGTGTGAATATATACATTTATCCATTTGAAGTTTTAAAACATTGGGGAGCTATAAAAGCAGTGAAAACTCTCAGGGCCAAAGTTCCCAGAAAGGAAGGAAGGACAAGGATGACATATGATGCCACATGCCTTTTCTACTAGGCATTTGTTGATTTGCAAGTAGCAGCTGAGAGAGAAACTAAGCAGAGATTTGGCACTCTCATAAGGCTGGGATGAAGCAATTGGAATTAGGCACCTATCAAGGAGAAAGGGTCTTGGTAATAACCCTAGGCTTTCATTTGGGATCCTGAAGAGCCAAATCCTAGAAATAAGTGGCCTGAAAATAGACCATCCACTTCAGGGACTACTTCTCAACTCTGATCATCTCTATGATGCTTTAAGATGACAGAAGAACAAGTCTAAAGGGGAGAACATATCTATAAAAAACTTATATCCAGAAAATATAAAGAACACTCACAAAACAGTAAGGAAAAAAATACAGACACTCCCTTAGTAATATGGGCAAAAGACTTGAACAGGCATTTCACAAGAGGATAGCCAAATAAGAACCTTAAGAAAAAGTATACAACCTCATTATAATTACTCAGAGGAGTGAAAATTAAAACCACAGTGATATAATACTACATGCTTGATAGAGTGGCTAAAATTAAAAAGTTGAAAATATCAGGAGTTGGTAAGAATGTGGAGCAACTGGAACATTCTTTCAGAGCTGGTGGGAGTGTAAGTTGATATAAGTATTTGGAACACTGGCAACATCTACTAAGGCTGAGCGTCTCCATACCCTGTGATCCAGCAATTCACCCTCAGGTATACCTAACAGATGTGCATGCATGATGTCCTCTTAAAAGATATATACAAAAATGTTCATAGAGGCATTATTTGTAATAGCCTCAAAGTAGAAACTACTCAGATATCCACCTACAACAGAACAGATAAAGTGAGGTGTATTTAAACAATGGAATACTATAAAGCAATAGAAATAGAAACTACTGCTACACACAATATGGATGGACTTCACAAACATTATGTTGCATGAAAGAAGCCAGACACAAGAATATGTACTGTATGAGTCATGTATATAAAGTTTAAAAATAGGTAAAACTGGTATTGGAAATCAGGATGGTGGTTACCTTTTGGGGGAAGGGAGAGTTGGGATTTGGAGGAGACTCATGGGGGCCTCTTGGATGCTGGTTATATTCTATTTCATTACCTGGGTTGCAGTTATAGAGGTGTGTTCACTTTGTGATTTAGGTATATATTTATGATTTATGGACTCCTCTCTGTGTATGTTATACTTCAATAAAAAGTTCAGTTAAAAGAAGATTTTGTTGATTTCTCTGATTGGACTCCTTTCCATTTCCAAATCATTGTATTTTGGACCTTCATACTATTCTATTAGCCCCAATGTCTTCTAGGGAAACTCTGGTAACCATTGTAGTAGATTGTAGTATTTGGAAACAGTGTTCGAAATACTTATATCAATTTACATTCCCACCAGCCACGACCTAGACATGTTCTTAATCTTTAAAAAAACAACAACTTTTTATTGCAATAACTGACAGCGCAAAATTTCCTATTTTAACCACACTTACATGTATAATTCAACAATATTGTGCTACCATCACCAACATCTACCACCTTTCCCTTTTCATCTTCTCAAACAGAAAATTTCCATCCATTAAGCTATAATTCCCTCTTCCTGCCCTGTTCCCCCTACCCCTGGTAGCCTATAAATTATCATTTGTCTCTATGAATTTTGGCTCTTCTAGGTATTTTATATAAGCAAGATCAAAGAATATTTGTCTTTCTGTGCCTAGCTTGTTTTGCTCAACATGTTGTCTTTAAGGTCCACCAGTTGCAGAATGTTTCAAAACTTCATTCCTTCTTCTGGCTGAATAATAATCCCATTGTGTATATATACCACATTTTGTCCATTGATGGGCACTTGGGTTGCATCCACCTTTTGGCCATTTTGAATAATGCTGCTATAAACATTGGTGTACAAATATCTGTTTGAGTTCCTGCTTTCAATTCTTTGGGGATATATACCAAGAAGCGGGATTGCCAGGTCATATGATACTTCTATTTTCAATTTTCTGAGGAACCACCAAACTGTTTTCCTTACTGGCTGAACCATTCTACAGAATAAAACATACAGAGAAACCTTCATAACCTTGGATCAGGTAATTTCTTAGATATAACAACAAAAACATGAGCCACAAAAGAAAAATTCAAAATTAAACCATTTGTGTATCAAAGAACACTATCAAGAAATTGAAAAGACAACCCACAGAATGGGAGAAAATAATCACAAACCATATTTCTAATAAGGTTAAGTATCCAAAATATATAAAAAACTGCTACAAATTAACAACAAAAAATATGTTCTTAATCTTAATCTGCATTTTTGTGGGTTTGAATCCATTGTATATAGAACCTTTCGAAGATGTTATTTTTAGTTAAGATGTGGCCAACTGAATCAGAGTGGGTCTTAATCCATATTACTGGAGGTCTTACAATGAGAAGAAATCAGAAGGCTTAGAGAAGGCCACAGGGAGAAGGAGAAAGTGAGTGGAAACCAGAAGAGCAGACAAAGGAGAGACAGATCATCATGTAACGGTAAGCAGAGATGCAAGCAAAGGAACCCCAAGGATTGCCAACAGCTAGCACCAGCATGCTACAGTTTCTAGGAGAAAGGAAGCCTTTGGACTTTTTCTAGCCTCAAAAGCATAAGCCAATAAATTCTGGTTGCTTAAGCCAACCTACTGTGTGATATTTGTCATAGCCATAAACTAAGATTGGCAAACTAAGACAACAGTCAAAGATATAAATGGAAAAAGATGTAGAAAGTTAAGAAGCCATCACAGAGTTGCCAAGAGCTAGAAAGATATAAGCTGATTGGAAACAGATCAAGGTTATGAGGAAATAGAACAGCAATAACAGAAGTTTGAGTTTACATGTACATGTATTTTTGGTTAAAATCAGGTTGAAGATAATATTGTACTTTTTCTTTGATAATATTACAAAATAACAAATATGTACTTACTACAGAAAATTCAGAAAATGCAAGAACACACAAGGAAAGGAAAGGGAAAACAGCCACAAATCACCAATTATCCTGTCAGCCTAGAAGAGTCTTTATAAACATGTGGCATGAGCTTCCATGCAACACTCTCTTAAAACACATTTACAATAATTGAATTCCACTTACTGGTTTTTCTGTTTTCTTTTGCTTATGCCCAGGCACATAAGTACTTAAAGCAATGCACTGTATTTGTCTAAGTTATCTAAACTGGGCCACGAGGTGATCAGCTGTGATGAGCTATGAGTTGAAGATCTGGCTACTGTAAACCCATAGGAAATAGCCACACTCCCATATGGAGGGACCCGGGTTCGATCCCTGGGACCTCCCAGTAAAAAAAAAAAAAAAAAAGATGGGGGGGCGGATGTGGCTCAACTGGAAATAGCCACAGAGTAATGAAATGAGGGACTGTATCTATAATCAGAAGAATTCCCCTTTGAGAAGTATGTTTTCCTCTGCTGTTCCAGTCTCATAGCTGAATACTTTAGAGGCCAGTAATTAGGCAGTTAGGGAATTCTCTGAATTCCCCAGAAAATAGCTTCAGCTTTTCACATTTCTGCATTGTGCATGTAGAGTAAGACAGAGCAAGGAGGCCTAAAAAAGAAAGAGGCACTTTTGTTTCCTTCTGACCATGTAAGGATGAAGAGAGTGCCTGCTCAGAGGGAAATTTTCTTTGGCATTTCTTCTGCCTAATGGCACTGCTTTGGAATCCTCCTTTGTGTTGGGTTGGGCTTAAATTTCAGGGTGCATGCTGGTCATTGCTTGTACATCTTTGAAGTTTCGAGAGTGTGGTGAAGGTTTAGTTAGTAAAGCCGGGTGACATTTAGAGGACCCCACGCTGTTCAAACATTATTATCACGTTCCTCTGATCATCTCCTCATCTAGGACACAGGTAATTTAAGATGCTGCACTTGACCAGTCTTGTTCACACCCCATTCGGCAGGATTTGTGAATTCAACATAGAAAGGAGAGAATGGACTGCCAAAGAGCCACCAGGCCAAGTTGAAGCTCATTGGTGAGTGCATTTCTTCAGTGTTCCTTGGGAAAGGGGCAGAGTTTGAATTAAATCACATACCTATAAAGCACTTATTTTTTTATGGCAAGATGCACATAATGTAAAATTTACCATTGTAACTATTTTAAAATGTACAATTCAGTGACATTAAGTACATTCACAATTTTGTGCAACCATTCACCTCTAACTAGTTCCAAAACTTTTTCATTATCCCAAAAGGAAACCCTGTACCATTAGAAGTCACTTCCCATACCCACAACTCCCACAGGCCCTGGTAACCACTAATCTGCTTTCTCTCTCCATGGATTTGCCTATTATGACTATTTCATATAAAGGAATCTTACAATATTTGATGTTTAGCTACTGGTTCCTTTCACTTAGTATAATGTTTTCTTTTTTATTTTATTTTTAAAGAAGCTTTAGATTATATAAAAGTTACATTGAAAATATCAGGGGGGGGGTCCCATATACCCACCCCACCCCCTCTCACACTTTTCCCTATTAATAACATCTTTCATTAGTGTGGTACATTTGTTACAATTGATAAACACATATTGAGGCATTCTTACTAACCCTGGTCAATAGTTTACATTATATTTACACTTTGTACATATTTACATTTTTATAGGTTTTGACAAACTGTATAATGGCCTGTATCCATCATTGCAATGTCATTCAGAACAATTGCAATGTCCCAAAAAATGCCCCATGTAACATCTATTCTTCCCTCTCCCTCCCCTCAGAACCTCTAGTGACCACTGTCTTTATATCAATGTTACAAGTTCTTCCATTACTAGAATAATAGTAAGTCTACTTTGGTACATAGTTGCATTCCCACCTTATGTTTATTCATTCTTCAATCTTGAGGATTTTGGGATGGTAATGCCACTCTGCTTCCACTTGAGAGGGGGCTTAGATCTGATGGGGCAGATGGGTAGAACTGTCTAGTTGCAGTTGTAGATACTCTGTTTTTTAGAATGGGTATTGTCAAAAGAACTAACATTCTTTTGTTAGTTGTCCTGGGTGAGTCCAATGAACTGGAGAGTAGGTGTTGCAATTGTGCTGAGATTCAAGGCTCAGCTGGCATATGAACAGACCTAAGATTTAAGTTTCTGGGACATATACTTAATGAGTATAGTGCTAATTATAGGTTTAAATAAAAGGGGCAGAAGAGTCATGTGTAAGGAAATTATAAAGGAGTCTAACTCTGATACACTGGGGAACATATATTCCAAGGTAAGGCCCACTGACAGGATGCTGAATTCCTGAAATTGTCTGCGCTGCCTATAATTAGTTTCTAGATGTCTCTAGAGCCCTCAGGAGCACCCTTGCATGAGGCACTGTTTATTGTGACAGTCAATGAGATCCTTCTGAGATGTGCATAAGCATAACCTCTGGAGTGACCTCCCGACTCACTTTGAAATCTCTTAGCCATAAAAGCTCATTTATATTTAATATTTCCCCCTTTTGGTCAAGGTCTTTTTCTAAATGCATTGCTAGTTAGTGCTTGGTAATAATACCTCAGTACCAGGGAGGCTTATCCCTGGGAGTCATGTCCCACACTGGGGAGAAGGTAGTGAGTTTATATGCAGAGTTTGGTTTAGAGATAGCCCACATTTGAGTAACAAGGAGGCATTCAGGAGGTAACTCTTAGGCAATATATAATACTAAGCTAAGTTTCAATTTCACAAGAACAAAGTATATAAGTACAACTATCAATGTCAAGGTCCTGGTGTATTGGTCTGTCCTCCTTTGCTAGCCACTGCCCACATACTCTAGGGATTCTTGCTGCTCTATTAGAGAATGTAGCAGGACTTCCCAGGATGGGAATTCAATATTCTTTTGGTTATTGTGTAGGTTTCCACCAACTGAGACCATACCCCATGACCACCTGAACATATTCATAATCCATAAAGGCATGCCTCAGGTGCACCCTTCTCCACACATCCCCCCATCATCAACACTGCATATCAGTGATCCTCCCTGTCACCCTTCTGCAATCCAAAACCATCCCCAAAACAAAGCCCCCAAAAAGTAAATTAAAAAATAGTAAAAATAAATAAAATACAAAAATAAAAAATAAAAAATAAAAAATTTATCATTGTGTCTTTCATCACTATAAGATATGTTTCCTTTATGTACAGTGACAATGTCTTCTGTATGCTCCCCCAGTGTCTTATTTTTTTAGCTTTATTTTCAAAGAAGCTTTAGGTTACAGAAAGGTCACAAAGAAAATATAGGGGATCCCCTATACTCTACGCTCTCACCTCACATTTTCCTCTATTAATAACATCTTACATGAGTATGGTACATTTGTTACAACCGATGAACAAATATTGAAGCATTGCTACTAACCATGGTCAATGGTTTGTATTACAGATTACATTTTGCACTGAAAACTTTTATAGATTTTGACAAAATTTATAGTAGCCTGTATCCATCATTGCAAGACCATGCAGAACAATTCCAATGCCCTAAAAATGCCTTCTCTTCTAGCTATTCTATTTTCCCCTCTCTATCCCCTTGGAACCTATGATAACTACTAAGTTTCAATTTTTGAAGAATGAAGTTCATAGTTACATGCATTAATATTGAGGGCTTGACATATTGATATGTTTTCTTTTATTAGGCACTGCCTATGTTCTGGAGAGATTCTTGCCCCTCTAAATGAGAACATGGTGGGACTACCCAGGATGGGAGTTTAATATTTTCTTGTATATTGTGTGGGTCTTCCCCCACTGATATGACACAGTATGACAAGATGAACATTTTCATATTCCATAGAGGTATGCCCTATCCCACATATGTCCCCATTCCTGACACCCTGTCCCCTGCCATATTTGCCAAAAGAACATTCCCACCTCTGTGGTTTTAACTATAGGCCTACAAATACCCAGAGTTCAACTGTTCCTTCCTCCAGCCCTCCCCCCAATTCCATGGATAGTCTAAACCATCCCCCCACCTTACTTCTTCTCACATTCCAGCAACGTTGACCCCCCTCACATCCCTGCACCAAAATCATCCCCATCCACTGCCCAACCACCCCCCTCCACTTTATTGTAGGTTTTGCCCACATTGAGTGTTGGCTCACCACACTCTACTTCCTTTCTGTCTCTTGATAACCTATCTTCCACACTCTAGCTCTGTGAGTCTGCTTTATTTGCTTAAGTCATATCAGTGAGGTCATGTAATATTTGTCCTTCAGTGACTGACTTTACTCAGCATAAAGTCTTCAGGATTCATCCATGTTGTCATGTATGTTGCTACTACTTTCTTTCTTACAGCTGAGTAATATTCCATTGTACGTATATACCACAGTTTGCTTATACATTCATTTGTTTATGGACACTTGCGTTGCTTCCAACTTTTAGCAATAGTGAACAATGCTGCTATGAACATTGTCGTGCATATATCTGTTCATGTCCCTGCTTTCAATTCTTCTGGGTATATACCCAGCAGTGGGATTGATGGATCTATGGCAGTTGTATAGTTAGCTTCCTGAGGAACCACCAAACTGTTCTCTACAATGGTTACAACATTCTACATTCCTACCAGCAGTGAATGAGTGTTCCCTTTCCACCATATCCTCTCCAACATTTGTAATCCTCTGTTCAATAGCTGCCAGTCTAATTGGTGTAAGATGATATCTCATTGTAGTTTTGATTTGCATTTCCCTAATAGCTATTGATGTTGAGCATCTTTTCATGTGCTTTTTTAGCCATTTGTATTTCTTCTTTGGCAAAGTGTCTATTCAAATCTCTTGCCCATTTTTTAATGGATTGACTTTTAATCTCCGAGATGTAGGGTTTCTTTATGTATGCTGGATATTAGGCTCCTGTCAGATATATGGTTGTCAAATATTTTCTCCCATTGTGTAGGCTGTCTTTTCACTTTCTTGACAAACTCCTTTGAAGCACAAAAGTTTTTAATTTTGAGGAGGTCCCATTTATCTATTTTTTTCTTTCATTGCTCATACTTTGGGTGTAAAATATATGAAACTATTTCTTACTACAAGATCTCATGGATGTTTCCCTTGATGCTCTTCTAGGAGCTTTATGGTCTTGGCTCTTATAATTAGGTCTTTGATTCATCTTGAGTTTATTTTTGTATAGGATGTTAGATGGTGATCCTCTCTCATTCTATTGAATATGGATATCCAGTTCTCCAGGAACCATTTGTTGAAAAGGCCATTCTGGCCCAGTTGAGTAGCTTGGTGGCCTTGTTGAATATCAGTTGACCGTATATGCGAAGATCTATATCAGAACTCTCAGTTTGTTTCCGTTGGTCAGCATGTCTATCCTTGTTCTAATACCATGCATTTCTGATCACGGTAGCTTTGTAGTATGCTTTAAAGATGGGTAGCATGATTCCTCGAATTTTGCTTTTCTTTTTCAGTATATTTTAGCTATTATGGGCCCCTTGTCCTTCCAAATAAATTCCATAATTAGCTTTTCCAATTCAGTGAAAAATGCTGTTGTAATTTTTATTGGGATTGCATTAAATCAGTAAATCAATTTGGGTAGGACAAATTTGTTAATGATGTTTAGTCTTCCAATTCATGAACATGGAATTTCTTCTTTGATTTCCTTTAACAGTGTTGTGCAAATTTTCTGTGTACAAGACCTTTATGTATTTACTTAAGTTTATTCCTAGATATTTGATTCTTTTAGTTCCTGTTGTAAAAGAATTTTTTTCTTGATTTACTCCTTAGATTTCTCATTATCGGTATATAGAAATGCTACTGAGTTTTGCATGTTGATCTTATATCCTACCACTTTACTGAACTTGTTTATCAGCTCTAGAAGCTTTGTTGTAGATTTTTTGGGGCTTTCTACATATAGGATCATGTCATCTGCAAATAGTGAAATTTTTACTTCTTTCTTAGACATCCTTTGGATGTCTTTTATTTTTTTTTGCCTAATTGTTCAAGCAAGTACTACTAACACAATATTAAATAAGAGCAGTGACAGTGGGCATCCTTGTCTCTACCAGATTGTTGAGGGAAAGCCTTTAACATTTCACCATTGAATATGATGTTATCTGTGGGTTTTCCATATATATCTTTATCATGTTGAGGAAGTTTCCTTCTATACCTATCTTTTGAAGTGTTTTTTATCAAGAAAGGATGCTTATTTTGTCAAAGGCTTTTTCACATCAATAGAGATGATCATGTGATTTTTTTATTTCGATCTGTTAATGTGTGTTACATTGATTGATTTTCTTATGTTGAACCATCCTTGCATACCAGGGATGAAACCCAATTGATTATGGTGTATAATTCATTTGATGTGTTGTTGGATATGATTAGCAAGTATTTTGCTGAGGATTTTAGCATGCAGATTCATTAGAGAGATTGGTCTGTAGTTTTCTTTTCTTTTGGCATCTTCATGTGGCTTCGATATTAGGGTGATGTTGGCATCATAGAATGAGTTAGACGGTGTTCCCTCCACTTCAATTTTTTTGGAAAAGCTTATGCAGGACTGGTGTTAGTTCTTTCCAGAATGATTGGTAGAATTCACCTGTGAAGCCAACTGGTCTGGGCTTTTCTTTTTTGGGAGGTTTTGATGACCAATTCAATCTCGTTAGTTTTGATTGGAGTGTTGAGTTCATAAATTTCTTCTTTTGTCAATGTAGAGTGCTTGTGTGTTTCTAGAACATTGTCCATTTCATCTAAGTTATTCATCTTGTTGGCATACAATTTTTCAAAGTATTCTTTTATGATACTCTTTATTTCTGTGTGATCAGTGGTGATATCCCCTCTCTCATTTTTATTTTGTGTATTTGCATCATCTCTCTCTTTTTCTTTGTTAATCTAGCTAAGGGTTTGTCAATTTTATCAATCTTCTCAGAGAGCCACCTTTTGGTTTTGCAATTTTTTCTAGTGTTTTTTTCCCCTTCATTCTCAATTTCATTTAGTTCTGCTCTAATCTTTGTTATTTCCTTCTTTCTGCTTGCTTTAGGATTAGTTTGTTGTTCTTTTTCTAGTTACTCTTGGTGTACTTCTTCAATTTTAGCTCTTTCTTCTTTTTAAATATTGGCATTTATGGCTATAAATTTTCCTCTCAGCACTGCTTTTGTTGCATCCCATAGGTTTTGATATGTTGTCTTCTCATTTTTATTCATTTCAAGGTAGTTACTGATTTCTTTTGCAATTTCATCCTTGACCCACTGATTATCTAAGAGTGTGTTGTTTAACTTCCATATCTTTGTGCCTATTTGGTTTCTCTGTCCCTTATTAATTTCCAGCTTCATTCTGTTGTGGTCTGAGAAATTACTTTGTATAATTTCAATCTTTCTGAATTCATTGATACTTGTTCTGTGACCCAGAATGTGGTCTATCCTGGGGAATCATCCATTTGCGCTTGAGAAGAATGTATATCCTAGTATAATGTTTTCAAGGTTCACCTATGTTATAACATGTATCAGAAATCCATTCCTTTTTAGAGCTCAATACTATTCCAATTTATATACCTACCATATTTTTTCCATTCATCTGTCAATGGACACTTGAGTTGTTTCCACCTTTTGACTATTGTGAATAGTGCTACTATGAACATTTGTGTATGAGTATTTGTTTCAGTGCCAGTTTTCAGTTCTTTTGGGCATATACCTGGGAGTGGAATGCTGGGTCATAGGTGATTCTATATTTAACTTATTGGAGAACTGCCAAACTGTTTTGCCCAGCTCTAAAATACCTTTCAGATGGGAAATTTTCAATACTGGAGATCACTTTGTGATAATTGAGGAAGTAGTTTTAACACTTCTCTTTCCTTTTCTCTTTTCCTCTTTCCCTTGCTCCTCCAAGTTTCTTCACATTGTCCCTGGGTTCCCAGAGGGTTTTCCTGACATAAGCCATCCTGGCCAACATTGTTCTTTCCTGTCATCTTAACGTGAGATCTTACCTATCGCCTGTCCCAATCATTTACAGCATTTAAAAATGACAAACTCATTCTATGTGTTTGGATGCTCAATGAGGGATTACTGCAGTATATCTAAATTTTGAATGTACATTGGAATGGTGTGTGATTTTTCAGAATGCATATATTCTGGCCTCACCTATTGAACCACAAATTCTGGAGGGTTAGTTTCAGTATGTGTATGTTGAAAAGCTGATGATTCTGTTGTACATTTCTGTTTAATAATCAATGGATTAATATGTCACCTTAATAATTTACAACTTGATATGGGTGTTCAGGGTATAATATATCATCTTGAAGACTATAACTAATGATGATCTTTCTAGCACTGAAGCAGGTAGATGGAAATGACATTGTGGAGCAGGAGGGGGACTTGAGGTGCCCTTAATTCACAGTGAATAGAGAACTGCTTGATTATAGGACTGGCACATCAGGAGGTCCTATTGTTGTTTATGGTGAAAAATAAGCAGCCCCCATTAGAGAAGCAGATTCCTGAATCTTACAAAGTCTTGGTACAAAAGAGCAGAATGGGTTGATTGAAAACGGCTGTGATGGAGTAAAAATCTTTTAGTATAAAATAAATTAGGAATCCAACAATAACAATTACTTCAGTGTATTCCAGGAAGATAGAATAGAGCTGCATGGAAACTGGCTGTTTTGAGAAACAAGAGTAAATGTGGAATTCAAGACTTCAAGAATGACTGACATGGCATAAGTATGGGAATTGGCTGAGTGACTCAGAGGGCATCAAAAGATGAGATAGAAACTTAATATTTTCTAATTTACAAAATTGTGCTTATTTGGCATTTCTTGGACTCTGTATTTATGCTAGATAAATATATTTAATAGTCTGTTTTATTTTTAAAACATTTATCTTCCTATGCACATGAATCTAACATTTTCCACCGATTTTTCCTGCCCTAAAACTGATCATTCTTGAATTGTCACCCATGTTCTACCACTTGCTGTCAACATTCAGTGTAAGGGTTTGTGCACAAGGAGGAAACTTTAAGACTGTGATAAGCTGCAGTATCTTTAGTTTAAGACATCCTATCTTGACCCTTGCTTCCAGAGTGTCTCAATTTCCAAATCTATGCAATGGTGATAATGGGGCGAATAACTCAAGGAGGTAGTTTAAAGATGACTTAGCTAATATTTTGCGAAGCTCATGGAAAATTATGTATTTCTTTATTATAATAGTAGCAATGAGGAAAAAAATGTCAACACTGTCTCCTTTGAAAACATGTCAGAAATACTACTAAACGTGTTTAATATATTTCAGGACATAGGCTAGTCAGTTGTTGCTCAGTTAATATCCCAGCCTGGGAAAACAGGTGTGTTATGCTGACAGTCCTGCCAAATTCAAACATGGGCTGAGATATGAATAGTGGTGTTAATTACACATAGTAGAACTGGTAGCCAATTAATGTAATTGAGAATCCCACTAAACTTAACTTCACATCAGCCATGCTAAAAATAATATCCCAGTGGTGACTGATATGCTGATTTTATTTGCTTGTTTAGCTACCATAAGAATATATTATATTATGCTGTGCTCTCTGATTCGATCTGCCATAGAAATCAGGATGTAATAAAAAAAAAAAAAGGAAAAATATTGAAGAATTTCTTCATATAACATAAATTATCAAAATCTAGGTTCTGTTGCTTTGTTGTGCAGGGCTGGTAAGGAGGGGCTACGTGGCTAAATCATACAGTCAATAAACTAGTTAAACGCCATAAACAAATAGGTACTAAACAAAACTCTTTATTATGTATATTAATTTGGTAGCTTACAGCTTGAAAAATGAGCAGCTGAACTCTTAGAATGTAAAATATATATGTGTCCTCTTTGCTTTGACCATTTATGCAAATAGTCACCATAATTCCACCATTGAAGCAAGCCACAAGCAGTCAGATACATGTTTAGAGCTATGTTGTTCAAACATGATTGATGTGTGGGCCCACTTTAAAGAAAAAACAGTCACTCATTCTTGACGATATTTTAAAATAATGTTACTCATATTTGTGCAAATGTAACTAGGTATACACTCAGCATGTGTATAGCTAAGAAACAATTATAAAATCTAAACATATGTACAAAGTAATTACAAGAAAATTACTAAACCAATGTAATCCAAATTCTACACTGATTTAAGAAAACGTATTTGCTGATCATAATGGGACTCTGAGTCTTAGTTCTGCATAATTTTGGTATCATGCATTCAATTTCCCCATTTCTTTACTCAGACCATTGAGAAATCATTCATTTAGTACACCATGATTTCATTTGACCTTCAGTTGGCACAAATACATCATTTCTATTTTAATTCTCTCTCTGCTTTCTCCTCATTAGCCCATGTAAAATAACATAGTACCACTTGGTGCCAATGCAATAGAAAATGTAAACTCAGGCATTAAAATTGAGTCAAAGTACTAATTCATAAAGTGGTTATCCACATGGACCAAAATATGCTTTCATAAATTTGTTAGGTTATCATCACAAAGAAAACAAAATTAAAAAATTATTTTCTAGGCAATCCAGCAGGACTCTTTTCCCACCTTTTGTTTATTCCCAACCGGCATAGTTTGTGCGTGTCCTCATTTTCCTGGTTCTAGAAGTTTAGTTCTGCAATATGACCTCAGTACCCACCTCTGGCCCCTTCAGGTTTTGCATTCTCTAGAATTCATCTCAAGCATTTTAGACTGATGAACCTCTCCATGGATTTTGGATTTTTTGACTCCTGTAGCCAAAATGGAAATAGAAAATAGGTTGAGCAAGAAATAACACACAGAAAAATCCCTAGCCTTTCCAACTTCCCTTCTGTTCACTGCAGTCTGTTGGGAAGCTCAGGGATCATCTCGTATATGGAATATGCCAACCCTTTTCCTCCTGCCTTCCTATTCTTCCCCTCTATTCCACTGTGCACACCGCTGCCTGATCAATTGCCCTAAAATGCATTTCGATAAAGTCGTTGACTTTTTCTTAGTTGCCCACTAGAGTTTATACTACTTCAGCATGCATTCAAAACCCCTCACAATTTATCCTTATCTTACCTTTATCTCCCAAGCTCCCCCCACCCCTTGGTACACCATGGTCCAGCCAAATTGGATTGCTGTCTGTTCCCTGTGAGTTCTACTTCTGTCCTTGCTCATGCCTGGAATGCCTTGTCCTCCCATCTGTGCCTACTGAAATCTGACTCGTGGCTTGATGCCCAACTCAGAGGCCTCCTTCTCTGTGGTGAGAGCGTTCCCTGATCATCCTGCAAGAGGTTCCCTTTGATTTCCTGGGGATCCTTGGTCCTTCTCTCCATCACTCCAATTTCATGCTGCCTCAGATGATAGCATTTATAGGTATGTCTTACTGGTCTCTCCTTGCAGTGTCAGATTTCTAGAGGCAAGAACCAGGCCTAATTCACTTCTGTTTCCCTACTGTCTAGCCCAGTGCTTTTGGCATAGAAGAAATGCGATACTATTTTTTGTATACATCAGAAAAAGAAAAGCACAAATCTAGAAAAGGTTTAATACAGCTCTAAGTAATAGATGGTATTTTATCTTAAAAAATAACAAATCAGCCGGGAAAGTCTGATAAATTTTTCCAGGTTTCAGCCCAGACGTTTTCATGCATGATCAGTGACAGATTTGACCATTTGTTCAAAGGTAAAAACAATCATTACAAAGAATAGGTGGCCAATGAGAAGAGACATGTAATGCACATCTAGGAGATCTAATGGGAAAGCAGAGCAATGGCCCAAGACTCTGGTCCAAGGACATGTTATTAACCTGAGAGAAACTATGTTTCCAGGAGAAAGCTGACTTTGGGGATCTATGATCCCTGTATTTTTTTGGCAATCTTTTTTTTTTTTTTTTTTTCCTGCCAACTTTTAAAACATGAATAACGAATTCACATCAGTTCATTGACTTCACTGACTTAGTTTTTCCTTATTTATTTTCTCTCTGTGTAGACTATATTAACGGGAAAATGAAAATACATAGAGATACATTCTTTTACTAAACTCTGACATGAAACTGAGGTCAGACATATCATTTGGAGAAATGGTTTGGGTTTTAAATAAATAACTTTCTTCTACTGGGCCCTATTAGTATAAACACCTTTATGAATGGGCACATTTTCCCCTGATGGAGTTTATTTTTATTTGCATCTAAATACCTCATGTTTTCCTTATGACATCACTACTAGTTGCCAAAGCTATAATAAATTTATCAAAAGGAGGTGCCTGCCACACAGACACTCTTAGTTATGAGGAGGACAACATGGTAGAAATGTCTCAGCGATGAGGAGGAAGGACCTCATGGGAAGTTGCCCTACGACTTAGCTGAGCATTGGTTGCCCATGGAATCTAGAGGCATGTTGGTGGCTGCCCAGCTCCTGGGACTCTGACCTCTGGTACAGTCCTGGAGGCAGTAGGAATAACACATTGTTTTTCATTCTTAGGGTCATGGCGCAATATCCTGAAGAAGTTGTAAAAATATTGGAAAATTCTTTGCTCTGAAAGTTAGACTTTAAGTTCAAGGGACAGCAGCAGTGATGTGCAGAGTCCTGGGAGGGATGGCATTCCGTCCAGGACTGATTGAAGCCTAATTTAGTGCTGTAACATATCTAAAGAAAAAATAAACTTGCCTACCAGAGAGGAGGGATGCTTTTATTGCCCAGGGTTGTACAAAGGAGAATCAGTGGTTACACCTTGGCTGTACCCTTCCAAGCACTGTGTGGGAAGAGAACATCCTGGCCAAGGGCTGTGTAGGACAGTATGCTGGTAGCATCTCAAAGTCCATGGTGAAAACTCCTAAGGTGGAGATGGATCGAAGGAGAGCACTTTGGCTTTCCACCTGCAGACAACTGACCGTCTTTACCTGATGCCATTCGGCTTTTTATTCAGTTGATGGATGTCTCCTTTCTGATTGTGACTTGGCTTCCCATATAATTTTGCTTGTGATGGAGAGCTGTGTTCATTGAGCTTGTGCAGAGAATTCTGATTTCTGTGACAGTTACATTTCTGGAGGCAAAATAATAAATTCTTAACCTTGTGACTTGGGACAAAGTAAAGGGATCTATCTCTAGTGCTGACAAAACCTCCTTTCTGAGTCTGGGAAGCTGAGGGTAAGTCTCTGGACTGTGATCCAGCAAATTCACGAAGGAATTGCCATCTGGGGAGGCCACTGGGACCTCTGTTCAGAAGTTGAGCCAGATGAAGGCAGAGGGAGTGAATACTCTGAGCACATTCTCTGTAAGTGGAGCAGGCAGGGGTCATGCCTTTGGACATTTGTGCAGGTTTCTCACTGCATAAGGGTATCTGCAATGTGGCCCCTGCTCAGTTCTCAAAGCTGTACCCTCTGAGGAGGTCCACCTAGAAGAAGGGGCCCCTTTTTCAAATTTGCAGAAAGGCAGTCTGTCCCCGAATTAGAGCCTTTTTGTTGGTTGCTATAATACTCATGAAAAGTGTTTTAGGGCAAGCCACTCTATATATGTATTTAAAACATCACTGGCCATATCCTGAGATCCTGAGCAAGAGTCTGTCTGCAAATGTGTGGATCTTTCACCATTATCAGAAAAATTATAAAGTTGACACATAAATAAGTATGCATATCCATATTTCTAAATTAATACCTGTGCAATTGTTCTGATAGACATGCTCATTGTCAAATATATAACAAAATACTAGGAGGAGATAAAAAATAAATGCAAATAGAAGATCTTGTATACTTCACTCTGGAGCTCACTAATGAAGGGAAGATGGTCAAACAGGCCCCTTCTTATCCCTAATGCTGGCTATACATCTGAGAAAAACAGAGGCATTCTCCCGACAGAGAGATTCATCTTTCCTGCCCTCTAACCCAACCTATTAAACTTGGCTCAGGAAGCCTTCTACTCCTCTATGTCATATTCCAGTCAGTCAGCCAAACGTTTTCCAAGATACCCTGGAAATTCTTCAAGATAATGAATTCTAGCAATTGGTATTTAGGTAGGACCTTATACTTGACTGTCTTCAAATAAGCAATGAAATCAATTAAACAGCAAAACATTAAAGCTTAATTTGATAAATCCAAAAGTTTCATTTAAAACATTTTGATTTTCACATTTTTGAAAGGTGGCCTCAGAGCCTCCTGCAAAGGTTAGTAAGTCTAGTAAGCTTCTGAAAATGTCACTATTGCTGCCAACAACAGCTGCAATAATATATTTTATCCCTAAACTCATTTTAAAAAGGAGCCCAATTGACCAAGAATATTGCAGAAATTGGTCATTGAGATAAACATTTCCAGTTGCCATGACAGGTTTCCAGAAGTTTTGCTTCATTATTTTTGATCATTTTATCTGGTTGTCAGGTTAGGGTATTTGGAGATAAAACTCCAGTACCTTTCTTGTCTTTCTCTGTATTTTTATAGCATTGGCACCAGACTGTGTCTGCCAGAGCAATTCCATGGAGAAGATCAATTAGACTGGTTGACTCCAGGAGGTCTGTTCAAAGAGACAGAGCCCTGAATAAATAGGGTTAATCCCCCAGAAGTTACTGGAACTTCAACACTTACTTTACGTCTTACTGGAAGGGTATTCTTTAGAAGCCAAGGGAGAGTGTTTTATATATGCAGGATATTTTAACAGGAAAATACTTCTTATTTCTACTTGAAGAAAATTATTCTGTGAGTTAGTATGATAAGTAAAGTGGAGTGAATTACAGGGAGGAGTATCTTTCTATAGACTATTGCTACCTATTGAAGGAAGCCCTATCCTTTGAGTACTTAGTATTTACTGATATTTGACATATGTTTGTGGGCTCTAGCAATTATTTTGTTTACCCTTTTTCTCTCAAGGCTTCGCACTATTTTTTTTTTATTGAAACATATTCATAAACCATATAATTCATCTAAAGTGTATAATCATTGGCATTTGGTATAATCATAGAGTTGTGCATTTATCACTTCAATCAATATTAGAGCATTTGCATTACTCCAAAAAAAAAAAAAAAAAAGGGAAAGAAAAAACCCGCAAAAAAACAGAAATAAAGGAATCCCAACTCCCTATCCCTTAGTAGCCACCTCTCAATCTCTCTATCCTTTCCCTGCCACAAATAACTGCTAATTTATTTCTGTCTCTCTAATTTATTTGTATTTACATTTTGCATAGATGGAGTCAAACACTATGTAGTACTTTTTGTCTAGTTTCTTTCACTTAGCATGCTTCCCTTTTTTTAATTTAATTTTATTTTTTTTTACCATCAATGGAAGATTATTAATATATTACTATACACTACTGTCCATAGTTTGTTTTGGTTGTATTTTTGCCTAAATATCACCCTGGTATTAACCTCTTGTAACTTTAATTATATTTGTTCTGTTTCAGAGACAGGCATTCTTATATATGCACTTGTAACCATATTCATTTTCCCAAGAAGTTCACTATGCTATACCGTCCCATGTTTTATTTTTTAGCTTTCCTTCTAGTGATACACATGTCCTTAGACTTTCCTTTTCAACCTCTATTAATGCTACTAATTACAAACCCTCTGATGTATGATGTGCTTTCACCATTTCTATTCATTTCCAAACAACTTTTCTTTTTTTTTTTTTTTTTCTTCACAAATTCTGCACAGATTAAACCTCAGCTTTCCATTCTCTTACCACATTCTATTCTCTGGATTAGCAGTACTTTTATATTAACTTATTTTATCTCCTCAGAAACACCAAGCATCTGGTGGGAATAGACACTTAGACATCTCAATCTATAGCCAATTACACATCATAGACTGCAAAGGATGAATTCTCTTTGGTTTAACTGTTAGGGATTGGTACAATCAGTGTGATCTATGAGAGCTATGTGTGGGTATAGATGGTAGAGACTCAAGTATAAAGAACAGGGTTTCAGGTCTCCCATTGGAATGCTGAATATTATTCATATGTACATATTCATACATTTAATGTGTGTGTTTTTGCAAAGTACTGAACCATATATTATTTCATTTTGATTCTTACACCAACTCCAAGAATTAGGAAGGTAGATATTTTTATCACCATTTTATTTATGAAGAAATTGAGTCTCTAAGAGGTTAAGTGCCTTGCCTAATAATAATGGTAATAATAATAATAAAAAATGGACAAAATCTTTCCACTGCTCTCTAGATCTGTAATATAGACCTATTTATGACATATCCACTTTGATGTCCTTAAGCAACTAAATTTGTCCAAAATGAATTCTTTCTTTTTTAAAATGTTTTTGATTTATTTATTTATTTATTAATGAAAGTACTGGGGCTGGGGACTGAACCCGGCACCTCGTATGTGGGAAGCCGGCACTCAACCACTGAGCTACACCGGCTCCCCCAAAATGAATTCTTGACTCTATTCCCAAATCTTTTCTTTCCTTTTCACCAGTCTTTGCAAGAAAATGATATCACCATTCATTCTGTTGTCTGTCTTTGAAACCCAAGCATTGTTCTCTTTAAAAAAATTTATTGGAGAAAGTACATCTTTACAGAAATCCAATCAGAAAACACAGAATTCCTATATCCCCTATCCCTATTATTAACACTGTGCATTAGTATGGTACATTTGCTGCATGAAAGAATATTATTAACATTGTATTGTTAACTAGAGTGCATGCTTTACATTAGGGTTCTTGGTGTTGTACAGGCCTATGACTTAAAAAAAAAAATTATAGGAACATATATACAACCTAAAATCTCCCTTTTTAACCACATTCACATATATAATTCAGTGTTGTTTATTACGTTCACAGTGTTGTGCTACTGTTGCCACCACCCATTACCAAAATTTTCCATCATCCCAAACAGAAACTCCATACAATGTAAGCATTAACTCCCCATTCCCAACCCCACTCCTGCACCTGGAAAACCTATATTCTACTTTCTGACTCTATGAATTTGCTTATTCAAATTGTTTCATAACAGTGAGATTGTACAATATTTACCCTATTGTGTCTGGCTTATTTTACTCAGCATGATATCTTCAAGTTTCATCCTTTTTACGGATGAATTATATTCCATTGTACATATATACTACATTTTGTGTATCCATTCATTGGTTGATGGATACTTGGATTGCTTTCATCTTTTGCCTATTGTGAATAATGCTGCTATGAACTATGGAATGTGTATATCTGTTTGAGTCCCTGCCAAGCATCATTCTTGATTCTTATTTCTTTTTTTTTTAGCAACCTCCCACATCCAGTCATAATAAATATAACAGATATATCAAATATATATCGCTTCAAAAATATATCTTCTTTCTGCTTCTTTCCATTTCCACAACCAGTACCCTAACTGAACTACCACCATCTTTTGCTGGGCCACAACAATCACTTCCTGCTGGTCTCCTACATTTTACTCATACCCATCTCCAGCCGGTTAGTTCCCCACATAGCAGCCAGTATGCTCCAATATGTATATTGGATAATGTTCTACCACTGTTTGAAATCCTTTAATGGCTTCCCATTGCTCTTGGGGTAAAAAACTGTATTCTCTATCCTCATTTATAAGATCTAGTTCTGCCCAACCTTGTTTTGTGCCCCTGTGCCCCTTGCTCTTTATACTCTATCTATCCTAATCCTTTTTTCCCACTTCTTAAATTTTTTAAGTTTACTCCCACTTCAGAATCTTTACATGATCTAATCCTTCTTTCTGAAATGTTCTCTACATGGTTATCTCCTTCTTATCTTCAGATCTGAGCTTCAATGCTGCTTTTCTGTTTTAAAGACTTATTTATTTCCGCCCCCCCTGCCCCCCTGCCCCTCGTTATTTTGTGCTCACTGTCTGCTTTGTGCGATCTTCTGTGTCTGCTTGTCTTCTCCTTAGGCAGTACTGGGAACTGGTCCTGGGACCTTCCGGAGTGGGAGAGAGGCGCTCAGTCTCTTGTGCCACCGCAGCTCCCTGGTCTGCCGTGTCTCTTATTGTCTCTCTTCTGTGTCTCTTTTTGTTGCGTCATCTTGCTGTGCCAGCTCTCCGCTGGGGCCAGCACTCCTGCATGGGCCAGCACTCTATGCGGGCCAGCACTCTGTGCGGGCCAGCGTGTCTTCACCAGGAGGCCCCAGGAATTGAAACCTGGACCTTCTATAAGGTAGACAGGAGCCCAATCGCTTGAGCCACATCTGCTTCCCTCAATGTTACTTTTATACAGGGATTTTCCTTGAAAATTCTATCTAAAATAGCTCCTTCCCATTATTTTCTATATCATCTCTGTGTTTCCTTCATAGTATTTATCACAAGCAACCCTTCTGAACTTGTTGGTGCTGTCTGTCTTCCTCTCTGCATGGAGAGCTCCATGAGGCCAGTGACTGTCTTGCTTGTTTGCCATTCTATCCCTGGCTCTTGGCACAGTGTCTTGTACATAGTAGGCACTCGATAGATATTTATGAACAAATGAGTAAATGAACCACTTAGGTCAGATCTCTCATATTAGAGATGGGGAATTAAGGTGGTTTGCCTAGTGCAACATGGGGACTTAATGACTGCCACATCCCTTTCTATTCCTGGCTTTGGATTCAGTTGGACAATGGTGTAAAGATATTGGAAACAGTTTCCTGGGCCTTTCATCTATGTATTGGGTGAAACTACCTCTGTTTTAAGCTAAAAGTTTGATTGCAGTTGGAATTTAATCAAAGTCTTTTAGCGTATTTCTGAATGTTGGGACTCTGGCTAATCTAAAATCACACATTCCTGATAACTTGATCAATAAGAATAATATCAATCAAGAGGGAATTTCACTACTAAAAGTCACAATTTTTTAAAAGAATCATTCTATATGGTCAATCTGTACAATACTAATTCTTAAAAAATGACAGAGTGAGCACTGCCGTTTCTTTTCTCCTCTCCCATCTGGGTCTTCCTCCTTTGGGGCCTTAGAAATACTTGCAAGGGTCCTACCTGGCAGGAGCATAGAATGTTCTCAAGGAACAACCTGTGACAGAACTGAACCCTTATGGCTAGCCTGGAATAAACAGGATATAGGAGGGTGCTGAGCAAATGTTTGCTCTGACTCTGACTTAAATCCCACTTAAATTTAAATCACCATCCTGCACAGCACTTTTCATGTGGATTTGCTTGGTGTAGCAGACACTGTTGCTCCCCCTGCCAGATTCCATCTATGGACCAGTGTGCCTATCTGCCAGCTGCTGTGAGGGTTGGCTGCAAACAGCTCAGAGCAGTACCTGTCTTGCAAGCATTGTCCTTGGCCTAGGAGAGCTGTCTCATTTAGAAAGGCTTGGGAGGCATGCTTCCTGCCAGCTCTCACCCACTCTAACCAAGGGCAGCCTGTAGCCAATGACTGACAGATATATTGGCTTGAAAGACAGGGTCCTTTGATACAACGTGGGATGACTCTGTATGTTATCCATGCTCCAAGGTTCCCTGTGTGATCAGGTTGAGGTTAAGCTCCAGCTGAACACACATCTTTACCTAGCTACTTGCCCTGACCTATTCTGCCATCACACCTTTGCAGATTTTACCTGCATGCATGTCTAAATAAACCGCTTGCCCAATAATCCCTATCTCAACTTTGCTTTTAGGAAACCTCACGTAGAATGCTTAATCTTTGGGAGCAGTTGTAAATGAGAAGACTGAGGAAATCTCTTGGTGGCTCAGCATGCTAGCATCTCTGTTACCACAATCCAGAGTATCTGTGACAGTCTCCAGAAATGGGATATACACATAAAAGTCTTGTTTTGAGTTTCAGCCTGGTCTATCCCAGTTGTTAAGGGGATTGAGCTAGGTACTTGACAAAACCTCACTCTCCAGGGCTAAAGTGGAAACAGAGTGGTCTTCTAAATACTAAGCCATCCCCCAATGCTCACCTGCCATTAATCTCAGGGTGAGCACCCTTGACCTTCAGCTGTCCCAGAAGAAGTCTATCATGTAAGAAAAGAAAATGTTTAGTGCTCATATTCACATTATTTCTTCAATTCTTCTTGTCTCCCTACCTTGGTCCATGGAACAATGCCCATTTCTTCCCAACTTTTGTTATACTAGTCTGGGCAAATTTAGACCTAGAAATGCTCGTTTAACTCAGAAGAACCAGAAAGTATGCCCCTTGACCTGGAGAATTCCTAGGAAGTATAAAGATTAAACTTTGTTACAGGTTGAGTTGTTTGGGAAGCTGATCCTGAGGGGGAAATTAATATGCACAAGATTTATTAGAGAGTGCTTTGAGGATCCTCAGCTATGGAAGGGAAGAAGGGATCGGGCAGAGGGAGAAGGTGAGCTGCAATGCAGTCTCAGTGGAAGCCTCAGAAAACCCTTGGGCAGCTATGAAGCTGGGATGATCCTTCAGAATCATCCTTGGTTGGGAAATGGAGCAAGGCCTTCATATCACATCTATGGCTCTCTGGATGTAGGTTGCCCCAAGAAGGGATGTGAATTTAAGCATGGAGGCTCTTTTCAGGGAACACAATCTTTGAAGAGTGCTGACATCTGCCTGCCTACAGCACTCCAAGTAGCTGTGGAAAAGGTCTTCCTTCTTCAAGAGGAAATCTGGATGGTGCAAATATACATCATACCATCACTCCTGGGTTTAGGAAATCCTGGGACAGGTTGATACTCCGTCTGCTGTTCTAAGAGTTACTTAATGTGGCTTGTCCCTTTCAGGATACACTTGACTCAAAAGCCTGCCTCCAAAAAATGTAACTGGGAAACTTCCCATGGAGGTGGACTCTGTCTACTTCTAGGATATCACAGTTGGGTGGGGCTAGGTTTGCACAGTGGCTTATTTTTATGGTACCTTCTAACTGCTGATCCAAGAAGAAAACAGAAATGTATGAAGTGCTGTGAGCAATATTAGAGGGTGATGTTTTTGTAATATAAGATTATTAATTCTATTTCTAGTATCATATGATTTAAATTTAGCTGGGAGCTGCACTGGCAATGTGTCTTTGACCACATATCTATTAAAAGAAAGCCCTGAGCCATTAGAGAAAGGCTTATCGCAGCTTCTCTCAGTATTTTGGAAACCTTGGAAGAAGGAAGAATATTTAAGTAATGAGAAACTTAATAGAAATTTGAGTAGATGTTGGACAACTAGACTCAGAAAAATGTCAATAAAGTTAAAAACATCAACTCATTGTAGAGTGAGTGTACCTCAGTGGTTGAGCACGTGCTTCACATATACAAGGTCCCAGGTTCAATCCCTGGTACCTCCTAAACAAAAAACAAAAAACAAAAAACAAAAAACAAAACAAAACAAAACAAAACAAAAAGCAACAAAGCATCAACTCATTAGGTTGATCAAATATAAGACACTCATTTTGTATTTCCATTTTTTAAAAAAAAACCTGCATTTTTCCTCATAGCCCTTGTATTACTTCTGACAAAAATATGCCTAGATCCCTCTCAATTGGAGGTAGAGTGGGCATCACCATCCCAGAGTCCTCAGGATTGAGGAGTGAATGATGGACTAGAGTAGACTTATTGGTATTCTAGTATAGACTTATTGTGATTCTAGTAATGGAAGAAATTTTATCATTGATGTGGAGGCAGTGGCCACTGGGGATACTGAGGGGAAGGAGAGGGAAAAACAGGTGTGATATGGGGGCATTTTCTGGACTTGGGAATTGTCCTGAATGACGTAATGACAGATACAGGCCATTGTGTATCTTGTCATAACTTACAGGATTGTGTGGGAGAGAGTGTAAACTGCAATGTGGGCCGTAGTGCATGCTTGGTGGCAATGCTCTGGGGTGTGTTAGTCAGTTGTGATGGATGCACCACACTGATGAGGGATGTTGTTGGTGTGGGAAAGTGTAGGAGGGGTTGGGAGCGGGGCATGTGGGAATCCCCTATATTTTCTATGTAACATTTTTGTAATCTAAGTTTCTTTGAAGAAAGATAAAAAAATATGTTTAAAAAAATATGCCTAGAGGTAGTACCTCTTTCTGTAAAATGGAAATGATAGATGAACCATCTATGATGCTTTAAAATGATGGGTTGGAAAGCATTTTACAAATTACTACCCACACAGAGCACTTGAATAAACGGTACATGTTTTGAGTAGCCCATCAAATTGCTGCAGGATTTAATCTAATCTCAAGACCTTCTTTAAGCCTCTAACTAAATGTCTGTTAGACTAGCACTCATCTGAAAATGGGCTAGGATGTTGCCAAAAAGCTGAAGGAGGATGTCTGTTCAGTGTAATTGGGTAGCACATTTGGCATTGGGAATTTCACAGTCTTGTCAGTGACCTATTCAGGAGGAATGAAACCTCTTCACTTTAATTTAGGCAGCTCCTCTAATAGCGAGCAACCCAAATGGGACTCACAGTGCATTGCAGCAAATGGCCTTGCTGCTGACACATGGGAACAAGCCTCAACCACATGAGTGTACTTCAAAAAGGGACCTGGAAAATTCCACATGGTTTCAGGGTGCCTGGAGAAGTTAGACCCTGCTCTTGGGTGGTGGTGATCTTGCATAAAATATCTAAATAAGGGGTTAATTTTGTTCTTAGTTGCTTTTTATCAGCTGAAAAATCTAGTGGAGGAAAGATGGTTTTATCCTTTCACATATCCATACTAGAGAACCAAATAAAATACTGAAGACCTAATAAGATTTAGCTTTGCAGCAATATAAATAATTTAATCAGATTAATGACATTGTTCTACCTGAGGGGTTCCATAATTAGTGGATTATTGCAGCCACGTGAAAGTTATCTGCCATTAGCACCTGGAGGAATTCCTGTTGTCTTAGACTGTGGAATCCAGTGATATGAATATTCCTGTCATGCAAACTGTAAAGCTAATAAGCCCCTGGCATTTTGTAAGCTATATAAATCCAGAGATTTCACTTTAAATATTTAAGGCACAGGAGGTGTTATTTATTAGGATATAGATAAAGGGAGTTCAACAGCTTCAGCCCTTATTTTCCCTTTTGGAAGGTCTCTTTCTTTGTGCAAGGTATTTTCAGGCTTTTTAAAAATTGTGGGTCCGTCCCCCTCTCCCACCCCCTCTTCAGTTTGTACATTTTTCAGTTCCTCTGGAGGTATTCTTTGACGTTTGTATAAGAAGCCTTCAAAATATATTTTACAGAAAGTTTGTCTTTAGAAAAAAGAAATTCATGCCAAGGGTGCAAACAGATATGAACCAAGTAACATCTCAGTATATAGTGAATGCTAGAACTCTGTGAAAAGACCATCTCAGACTCCTATCCCTAAAATATTTGAAAATCAAGATTTTTCAGCTCTATGTGCTTCATTCCTTTCACTTAGTTCTAATTTAACTGTGGAAAAAAGGCCAGCTTTTAGTTTTTTATATCTTTGAAAAACTTTTCATATTAATAAAACGTATAAATCAGAAATTAAAAACACTGTGTGAGACCATGTGTCTAAATTGTTGGTGTGGGAAATACTGTCACTATAGTTTATATATAGAGATGACACAGCTGCTTTGGTTGTAGCCAGACATGATGCTGGGATTTGAAGTGTTTCCAGACTAGAGCATTCCTCATTGGGTAAAAGTGCTGACTACTTAATTGGGTTCCATTCATTCGTTAGTTCCATTCATTTATTCACATGTTGTGCTTTGTCAGGAGAGGGTTGGCATGCTCAATTGGGTAAATTGGAGAAAGATGCATGAAGGGACTGTTTGGAGATAAATGGGCCATGTTAAGGAACCAGTAAACAACGGTGAAGCATCCCAGGTCTAGCAAAAGGGGAGAGCCTTTACCATCTCTAGGCCTGAAGGCGGAAAGGTGAGGAGGTGGTTACTGGTCTCCTACAGCTATAGAAAAGCACAGCCCAACATAAATCAACATGAAACATCACCACCAACAGGAATAAAGTGCCTGCCCACCCAAGACCTGACAGGGAAGAAGAGCTAGTGGAATAACTACCTCTAAACCTTTTCCTCCTGCCTTCCATGCTGTTACCTCTCATTGAATGAACTCATTCGGGAGCTGGAGGACGAGAGAGCCTGCTATTGCTATTGGTGGAAGTCAGGATCCTGGGCCACAGAGCAGAGTGGAGATGGTGAGAATAGAACAGAGTGACAAATGGAGGATACCCAGCACAATAACAATTAAAAATATTTGGTGGAGTTCTTCTGCTATGAGGCTTTATGGAAACAGCTAGAGCATTCATGAAAAGAATGCTAGAATTTAAATAATGACTTGAGCTATATAAATTGTCAGCATTGTTAACTTAAGTGTGGATGTATATGTCATATATATTTGCATATATTACAAAGTACCACTCCTGCTTCCCTGGAGAATTTACAAGCTTAATAGCCAGATAATGGTGAAGAAATACCATAATCATGATCATATTCTTCTTTCTTTAGTCTGGTTCTGTGTTATCTTTTCTCCATATTGTTACATATTCCATTACAAACTGCGCTGGAGTGAACATGACCTTGTAACAGGGTTTTTATATTAATTGCAAAAAACTCATTGTCTCTGTTTCTGAAATTGTACAAATTTCATAGATTAAATATAGACTTTTCATAAATATTCTAGAGCCTTGCCTATCTTTGTTCCCAATGTGTTACTCCACTGATCAGTGCAATGCTAAAAATTCAGTGAAATTTGCTCTTCAACATACTCCTTGAAGTTTTTAATTAGTTGATTATAGATTCCTTTTTGTTTCTCTATTCTCTGCAATGGCAATAGAAGTGACTTTATATATCTCCTGGCTTTTTCAGAAGAGAGAATTTTTAAAAATTCTTTCAGGCAAAGTATTCCCTTAAAATTTTTCCCTACTCTGCTGAAGCAATAGACTCCATACTTCCTTCTACACATCTCCTCATTTTCTTTTCTATGCTCCTTGTATGCTTCTCCATAATCTTGTCCCAGATACGTTATCTTTGCATTTTGTAGTTAACCCTTTGTCTATTTCATGCCCTCTTTCACATGGGTTATGCATTGTGACAGATTTATTTCTTTTTTTCTTTTCTTTCTTTTTTTTTTTTTTTTTTGAAGGGGAGGACGAAGGTACATTTTTTGCAGAGTAATAAAGGATCACACTTAACAATTTATACTATTGTCCTCAGATTTCCTTGTATTAGGGATATATGAATATAGAAAGCTTGAGATTAACATTTGTGCTGTAGCTTCTTTTATACCTTTGATATCATTTGCAAATTGTTCCATGGAGTGAGCCAGCACCAGCATTGGAAAAGTAAAACATCCATGGAAGATTAGTGGGCTCTATATAGTTCATGGGAACAGCAGGAGACCTTTTGAAACTCCTAAACATACTGAGATGTTTTAACTGAAGCACTTTAAGATTGCCATATTATGTTAAAGCTCTAGTGGAGATAACCAATGACCTTGATGTACTTAAGATGAATTGCGGCTTGTGTGCCCAAGAGGACAGTACAATTAAAAATATTTATGTAATTGCTCTTTGGAGAGCCCTGGACATTAGCACAAGGTTATAAATTACCAAAACTTACACACACATATATACACACACACAAAAAAAAAGCAGGGAGAGGGGGATATTCTCAGTGGAGTGGTCCTGGAATTTATTTACATGATTGTTGCATTTTCAGCATATATGAAGGTACCATGAGGACATTTCAGGCAACTGGGAAATGACTGGTGGGTTGATAAAGCAATTGAGTTATAATATGGATTTAAATCCCCCCTTAGCAGCAATTTAAAGGCATATGTCAGGAATTTTCACCGCCTCTTTAGAGAGACCATCAACTAAATAACCAGTCAATGCTGTCTTCTGATATCCTGGCATCAGTGGTGGTCTAAATAAATCATTTTTAAACAAATACATTTTAAAACCTTTCATCCTATTAAAAATGAAAGGCTTCCCTAAGTAAGTCCTTATCAAATTATAGTGGTGCCTTTTGCCCTATCCTTGTCTCCATTAGAAACCACTATTTTTAGAGATTTGTAACTCCAGTTTCCTTGAGGGAAGAATCTGGCACTCAAGCTAGTGAGAAAGAATGATAGTTAGTCATTGTTATTGCTTGCTTCTGTTTTTTTTTTTAAGTGACTTATTTCCAAACTGAATTATGGGAAAGCAAACAAAAGCCTGAAGTAAGTTTAGGGCAGATGTTTTTCACCAGATTTAATCATATGACTGAAGGATCAGAATTATGTACTACTGAGAAAATGTACCCAGTCTGTGCTGGACATGGGAGCATTTTCTTGACCCCTTCTTGTAGTAATAACCAAATCTCTCTCTCTATCTCTCTCTCCCTCCTTCCCTCCCTCTCTCTCTCTCTTTCACAAAACCTGAAGTTGTTTAGTTATGCTTGACTTACATTCTTCTCCAATTTCCCTGTTATTTATATTTCTAGATTCTTTTGTTACTCTTTATTATCATCTGGATAAAAATAACTTTTCTATTGAAAACATCTCAGATAATTTGTAGCAAATAGTAATTTTGAGTTAAGCATCAAATTATTTAAACTTGAACTAATTTGGAATTGTACTTTGGAAAATGTTTATCTCCTTTCCCTTGAGCAGCACTGGGTGGGAAGGAGGTCTGATGGACTCAGTCAGCCTATCTAATGGAGCCAGGGTCGATTTTTACACAAGGGATGCTTGTCATCCAAGTTTATGGAGTTGGGCCAGAGGGGAAATACCAGGGGTTATGTTCTAGGAAAGGTACTGTGGTAAAAGCCAAGACAGTGGGAACATGGGGGAGTTTTAGGTCAAGGGGGTTGGTCGAGAAACTGGAGCTGAGGAACAAATGCAAATGGGTGAAGGTGAGGGTAGAGACAGTAAGAAAAAAAAGGAACAGTGAGGGATTGGGCAAATGTTGGTTGTCCTGATGAATTTTAGAGATGTGGAGCCAATATCTCTACCTTCTTTTTATATGTTCCAGAGTATATTTGTGTGTGAGTGGGATTCATTTAGATACACTAGCATGGGCTGGGCACTCTTAAATTTATTAAATACATAATATTTCTGACTTAATTGGTACTACTCTTTTTTTAGATGATGAGTTGATACATTGTGGCTTGTTAGGATATGTGTGTGTGACTGTGTGAGCTGTATGGATTTGTAAAAAAAAGGAACCTGGGATATATAATCAGTTTCTGGCTGAAATCTTTCAGGGGGTGTCAGAGACTTGTGGAAGGATCAGTGAAATCAAGAGAGTGATTTGGGAAGTAACCACAAGTTCAAGAGTTATGACAAAACTGAATTATGAATCAGAAGGGACACTATTGTTTTGAGGAAAGTAATTTGGAACAATTCTTCCAATCAGGACAACTGGAAAAATGGACAGAATATTTAAAAAATCTGTTTGAAGGTAAGGGAGAGTAAAAATTAATAAAGAGGAATGAGGCTGGATCTGGAGGGAGATCAGAGGTCTGGGGATGAGTTTGGGGCTGCTTTCCCTCTGACATCATTTGCTTATTTTGGAGATGTGGCTGAGAGGCTGAACAGTGTTTTGACACTTGAAGGGCTGGGAGGAGGAACTAGAGTCCAGGGACACCAAGGAGAGGGGCTTGGTGAGCTCTCAGTATTTTATGTTGCTGAGATAATGGCTGCACCCTAAGAATAAGGGAAACTAGACCAGGTCATGACCTCTTGGGACTGCAGCTCAGCTTTAAATCATCTCAATCTCTGAAAGTAGGTTGACATGAACCCAGACTGCTAGTTCCCCTAGCTGCATGGAAAAAGTGGATTTAAATTCTCTATGGTGGAAGATGTCATCAACCTATACTTCAAACTATTTCTACAATTTTGTGAATACAAAGTTAGGCAAACAATAAAAACAAGATACATAAGAAGACAAGAAAATACAAAGGCAACAGACAGTATAAACAAATGCACAGAGGCTCCAGGTACTAGAGTAATCAGATAGAGATTTAGTTATTTATAAATATGTTATGTTTAAGGAGATAAATTACAAGATTAAGAATTGTGGCAGAACAGGAAACTATAACATAAGAATGAAATGGAAATTCTAGAACTGAAAAGTACAATAACCAAATTTATAAATTCAGTCGATGGGGTACTCAACATATTAGACCTAGATGAAAAGAATGCAAAAACTGGAAAGTAGGTCAGAAGAAAAATCCAGAATTAACTACCGAGTGACAGAAGGATAGAAAACACAGAAAATAAATAAAAAACATAGAGGATATGGTGAAAGTCTAATATACCTGTAAGTGGAGTCTTGGAAGGAAGCAGAAAATTGGAAAAAGCAATATTTGAAGAGATAATGGCTGCAAATTTTCCAAAACCAGTGAAAGACATCAAGCTGCAGAACCAAGAAGTGCTATTCTTGCAGGATACATAAAAAGAAATTCATCTGTAGGCACAAAAAGAAAATCTTAAAAGTAAAGAGTAAACAGAAGAGAATCAAGGGAGTAATGATTATACTGACAGCTGACTCCTCAACAAAATCAGAAAGGATATTAGGAAACAAAGACAAGAACAGATTCACAGTCTAGGGAACTGGAACAAATGGGAACAGATAGAAAAAGAATTGCGGGAAGATGATTGAAACTTGAAGTGAAATAACTCAGTGGTACAACCTGGGGGGTTGTGCATGTACATGTGACTGTATATGTGAACTTTTCTTAACCTCTTCAGCAGTGGATATGTGTCACAGATTTCAGGGAATTATATTTTAGCCTGGTTTCCAGTGTTTGTTGCTAACCAGGGAAAAGAGAAGAAGTTACATAGCATTTGTTCCTGATCCTCTCACAGGTTATATTGGCTTATGCGGGTCTTTTAATCATTTGTGATGGAGAAAGCAGCGTGAATCTAGTCCTTGCCTTGCTTTATGCAAAAGAACATGGTTAGGTACTATCTGTTATAAAGCTAGTCCAATGTAGTCACTCTCATGCTATTCAGAACTCCAAGATAATAAAATACAACTATGAAAAAGTACTTTATATTTAAGAGAGCAGAAAAGAAACTCATTCCCAAAGATCTGGATCAAAAATATGTGATATGAACAAATATTTTAAAATACTTTGATTTGTTCATAATCACCATTTCAAGGATTGATCCTGTGTTAATATTGGTCTATATAAATGGAAATGTTCCCTCTCCTTACTAAATTCAATGACTTGCAACCATAGATAAAGAGAGCCTTTCTCAACTGCCAAGTGCTAAAAGCAATCTCTCAATATTTCCTACATGTCATTGTAAAAACCAATATGTTATGTTTTTAAAATGTATCTCAAATCATTTCATACCTGCTTCAAATCCTTTAACAACTTCCAAATGCATCTATACTCATTCTAGTGCCTATACAATCTACATGATTTGGCACTGTCTACTTGACATCAGGAGAATGAAAGCAAGCCAGTGAGAAGATTATGGCAGATGAAAGGCCATAATTAATGAAGGTGTTTATGTTGGAACTTCAGATAGCATGACTGCCAAAAGTTGTATCTGAAATTTAAGATCCTCTAAAATAAGGATAGACCCTGTGAGTATTTTCCAAATAGATTCAGTTCAGACCAGGACAAATGAGTAATGTCTGAACCAGTTGCAGAAAAAAGATCAGAAATTGGTGTTACTCTATGGCACTGAACCAGTTATGAGGAAATGTTTGATTGTAGTAATGGACAGTTTTGGGGATTCAATGCCTTTCTTTGTGCTTTGCTTCCCAAGACCTAAGTGATGCAAGAGGAAGGCTTTCCTACTTCTGTGAAGAGACTACAGCTTTGTTTGAAAATAGTTGGCCAGAAGCAAATATGGATAGATATTTGTGTCTTTTTAAAAAAAAATAAACTTAAAAATTTTTTAAAAAGATAGTTAGGTTACATAAATATTACATAAAAAATATGGGGGATTCCCATATACCCTGCTCCCTACCCCTTGCACATTTTCCCACACTAACAACATCCTTATATGGTACATTTATTACAATTGATGAACACATTTTGGAGCATTGCCACTAAGTGTAGATTATAGTTTACATTGTACTTTACACCCTCTCTCACACAATTTTGTAAGTTATGATAAGATATATAATGGCCTGTATCTGTCATTACAATGTCATTCAGGACAATTCCCAACTCCCGAAAATGCCCCCATATTACACCTGTTTTCCCCTCTCCCTGTCCTTAGAACCTCCAGTGGCCACTGTCTCCACATCAATAACAGTTCTTCAATTGCTAGAATCATAAGTCTATAGTAGAATAACAGTAAGTGTACTCTACTCCATCATTCATTTCCCAATCCTGAAGATTCTGGGATGGTAATGCCCACTCTGCCTCTAATTGAGAGGGGGACTAGATCCCATGGAGCAGATGGATGGGACTCTCTTGCTTGCAATTGCAGACTCTCTGTTCCTTGGTATGGTCGTTGTCCATCATCTCTTTGTTAGTTGTCCTGGGTGAGCCCAACGAATTGGAGAGTAGGTGTTGCAATGCTGTTGAGATTCAGGGCCCAACTGGCACATGGAAAGCCCAAAATTTAAGTCTCTTGGACATACACCTATCAACTCTAATACTAACTATAGATTCAAATAGAAGGGGCAGAAGAGCCATATGTAGGGAAGCCACAACTGAGTCCAACTCTGTCACATTGGGAAACATTAATTCCAAAGTAGGGCCAACTGGCAGGGTGCCAAACTCCTGGGCTGTCTGCATTGGGTATAGTGTCTAGAAGTCTTCAGAGCCCTCAGGAGCCCTGCTATTTGAGGCAATATTTACTGTGGCAGTCAATGAGATCCTGCTGACACGTGTATAAGCGTAACCTCTGGAATGACCTCCCAATTCACTTTGAAGTCTCTTAGCCATATAAACTCATTTGTCTTTACCCTTTCCCCCTTTTGGTCAAGTCTTTTTCCAGTTGCTTTGCTAGTTGGTGCTTGGTAGTAATTCCTCAGTGCCAGGGAAGCTAATCCCTGAGAGTCATGTCCCACGCTGGGGGGAACGTAATGAATTTATATGCTGCGTTTGACTTAGAGAGAGGCCACATTTGAGCAACAAAGAGGCTCTCAGGAGGTAACTCTTAGGCACCCTATAAATCTAGGCTAAGTTTCAATTTCAAAAGTAAAGGTTCATAAGTACAGTCATCACTACCAAGAACCCGTCAATGGTCCATTCTCCTTCACTAATCACTGCCCCTATACTTGGGGGATTCTTGCTGTCCCATTAGAGAATGTGGCAGAACTCCCCAGGATGGGAATTGGATATTCTTTCGATTATTGTGTGAATCTCCATCTATCATAACAATGCCCATGAACCCCTGAACACATTCATAAGCCTTATAGGTATGCCCCAGGTGAACCTCCTCCCATGCATCCCCCATCTCTGATACCCTCCCTGCACCAATGATCCTCCCCTGCCACACTTGTAACCCTTCTGTGATCCAAAACTTCTTAAAAAATGAAGCCAACAAAATAACCAAATACAATTAATAAGAAAATGAAATAATGATATTTTAAAAAATAATGAATAAAATACAAAAATTTTTTTAAATTTGAAATAATAAAAAAATAAAATTGAATATAAATTTTTGACATTATATCTTTCATCACTGTAATATCTGTTGTCTTGTATGTACAGTGATATTTTCTTCCATTTATTTCCCCAGTGTCTTATTTTTTTCATTTTGTCTTTTTTTTTAAATTTTTTATTTATTTTTATTGTGGGTAAAAATCAAAATTCTCACAATACATACAAACATTTGCAAAATGATATATAAATATATATGCATATATGTGTATTTGCTTACAAAAATGTTATTTATATATATATATACTAATATTTTAAGAGGTGCTTAGATTACCCAAAATATTACACGGAACCCACTGGGATTCCCATGTTGCCCACCTCCCACACCTCCCATCACATCCCACACAAACATCTCCCACAAGTGTGGCCCACCACCCTCAATGAACTTATACATCCTGGAGCCTTGCCACCAACCATAGACCACAGTTCACACTGTAGACCACACACTCTCCCACTCAGCTCTGAGTGGTGTATGCTGATTTAAAATGGCCTACATCCGTTGCCACAACGGTACTCAGGACAACCTCTAACTCCCAAAGAAGCCCCTGTATTTCAACTGCTCATCCCCTCCCTACCCCCAAAAGTGTCAAGTGGCCACTGGCTCCACCTCATTGTTATAATTTCTTCCATTGCTAGAATCACCATATGTGAACAAGAGAACACCATCAAGTCCACTCTAGTCCATAGTTCTTCCCCCAATCCTGAGGGGACTGGGATGGTGATGTCCACTCCAACTCCAAGTGAGAGAGGGCTTATATCCCATGGATATGGTGGGTGGGATGATCCTGCCTGCAGATGCAGGCCCTCTCCATTCCCTGGGATGGCCATTGCCCATCGTTGTCTCCTCACCAGGTGACCCGGATGAGTCCATTGAGCTGTATGGTAGGAGTTGCAGCTCCACCGAGATTTCATGCACACCTGGCACATAGGTAGGCCAGAGGCTCCAGTCTCTGGAAGTATACCTAAAAACTCCAGCATCACATATAGGTGTGAATAGAAGGGACTGGTGAACCATGTGCAGGGAGGACTTATTTGAGTCCAATTCTGTCACTCTCAGGAGCACAGATTCCAAAATAGAGCCCACTGATAAGGCATCAGTCTCTGGGGCTATCCCCCCTTATATAGGACCTGGGTGTCTCCAGAGATCTCAGGAACCCCTCTGTGTGGGGTGATAGGCACTTAGATGTTCTATGAGCTCCTACTGAGGTGTGCATAAGAGTTACCTCTGGGATGACCTCCCGACTCTCTTTGAAGTCTCTTAGCCTTTTATTCAAGGTCTTTTTCCAGTTGTGTTGCCAGTTGGCACTTGGTATTAATCCCTCGTTGCCAGGGAATTAATTCCTCAGTGCCAGGGAAGCTAATCCCTGAGAGTCATGTCCCACATTGGGGGGAAGGTAATGCAATCATTGGCTTAGAGAGAGGCCACATTTGAGCAACAAGGAGGCTCTCAGGTGGCAACCCTTAGGCACCCCACAACTGCAGGCTAAGTCTCATTTACAAGAGCAAAGACTCACAAAGGTAGTCATCAATAAAAAAAAAAAAAACACATCAGTGGGTCATCCTATTTTGACAGGCACTGTCCCTACACTCAGAGGACTATTGCTGCTCCCTTGGAGACTGTGGCAGACCTCTCCAGGCTAGGAATTCAGATTCCCTCATTTATTGTGTGATTATCCACCCATCGTGACCATGCCCCATCCTCCGATCCTTTGAACGATTTTGTATATCTTTCATGTATATTCGGATGAACCAACCCCCACGAAACCCCCCCAGACACACCCCCCAATAATCCCCCGCAGTACCCATTGTAACCCTTCTGTGATCCAAATCCTCCATGAACATTTAGTCCATAAAGTAATCAAATACACTTACTAGGAAAAAAAAACAAGTATGATAAGCTTACATGCAAGAGACAAACATAAGGAGACTCAGGGGGAAAAAAAAAGAGAAGGAAAAAAACCAAATAATCAAACAAAGAACAAAACAAAATAAAATATAATTAGTGGATTGGGACATTCAAAAAATGGGCAAAAAAGCAAAGGAAATGCCTTTAAAAAAAAATATATATATATATATTCATTTTTTTTCCTTTCTCTTTTCTTTTTTTTTTCTGCCGTTTATCACTGTGTTATGGGATGTCTGGTGTGCCATGACACCTTCCTCCTCTCAATCCCCATTGTCTCCCAATTTTTCATTTAATTTTCAAAGAAGTTTTAGGTCACATCAAAGTCACACACAGAGTGCCAGAGACTCCCGGATACCAAACCACCCCCCCTTCCCCACCCCATATTAACCACCCCCCTTTTTTTTTGGTTGTTAGCATTGTTATAACTGTTATATAGATAGCAAAATATAGCAACTAAACATTGTCAGTGATTTACAGTATAGTTTACAATTTAGATGATACAGTTTAATAATTTTGATGATATTTACCATGTCCTGTGTCCATTACTGTAAGGTAATGAAAAACCTTCCCCATGACCACCAAACAACCCATTAGATCTTGACTGTTCCCTTCCCCCCAGCCCCCCAGGGCCTGTGATATCCCCCTCTCCCAACCCATTGAATGTCAAGATTCACAGTTACATGCCCTGGGGATTTGAACCTGCCCTTCCTAATCCACCCACCCCCCAGTGCTGCACCACCAAAACTCAGGAACAGCACCACTCATCTGCCCCATCCCCCAACATGCAACCACACTCTATCCCTTTACCATAGATTATGTCCATATGGGTGATGGCTCAAAGCCTGCTCTTCTCTTACTCTCCTTTGTTAACCTATCTTTCAGACAATGGTTCTCAGAGACTGCTCACTTTCCTCAGTTCAGATCAGTGAGGTCATATACTGTTCATCCTTCAGTGCCTGGCTTGCTTCACTCAACATAAGGTCTTCAAGATTCATCCACGTTATTCCATGTGTTAGCACTTTGTTCCTTCTTACCGCTGAGTAATATTCCATTGTATGTATGTGCCACATTTTGCTTATCCATTCGTCTGTTGATGGGCACCGGGGCTGATTCCAAGTTTTGGCAATGGTGAACAATGCCGCTATGAACATTGGTGTGCATATATCTGTTTGTATTTTTGTTTTCAGTTCTTCTGGGTATATACCCAGCAGTGGAATTGCTGGATCATACGGAAGATCTATTGCTAGTTTTCTGAGGAACTGCCAAACTGTCCTCCACAGTGGCTGGACCATACCGCAGTCCCACCAACAGTGGATGAGGGTTCCTATTCCTCCACATCCTCTCCAACATTTAGTGTCTCCTGTTTTTTAATAGCTGCCATTATGATGGGTGTAAGATGGTATCTCATTGTAGTTTTGATTTGCATTTCCCTGATAGCAAGTGATGTTGAGCATTTTTTCATGTGCATTTTAGCCATTTGTATTTCTTCCTTGGAGAAGTGTCTTTTCAGGTCACTTGCCCATTTTTTA
>JAKSZT010053764.1:35319855-35412078 GCA_026826555.1 Tolypeutes matacus | reverse complement strand
GGATGGTTCAATATAAGAAAATCAATCAATGTAATACACCACATAAAGAGACTGAAAGAAAAAAATCACATGATCATCTCTATAGATTCAGAAAAAACATTCAACAAAATACAACACTCTTTCCTCATAAAAACACTACAAAAGATAGGAATAGATGGAAACTTTCTGAATATGATAAAGGGTATATATGAAAAACCCAAAGCTAACATCATTTTCAACGGTGAAATCCTAAAAGCCTTCCCTCTGAGATCGGGAGCAAGACAAGGATGCCCATTATCACCACTCCTATTTAACATTGTCTTAGAAGTACTTGCACGAGCACTGAGACAAGAAAAGGACATAAAGGGCATCCAGATTGGAAAAGAAGAAGTAAAAATTTCATTATTTGCAGATGACATGATCCTATACATAGAAAGCCCTGAGAAGTCTACAACAAGGCTTCTAGAACTTATAAAGGAGTTCAGTAATGTTGCAGGCTATAAGATCAACGCTCAGAAATCAGTAGCATTTCTGTACACCAATAACGAGCAAACTGAGGAGGAAATCAGTAAAAAAATACCATTTACAATAGTAAATAAAAGAATCAAATACCTCGGTATAAATTTAACTAATGATATAAAGGACTTATATACAGAAAACTATACAACACTGTTAAAGGAAATCAAAGAAGACTTAAATAAATGGAAAAAGATTCCCTGTTCATGGATGGGAAGACTAAACATCATGAAGATGTCTATCCTACCCAAACTAATCTACAGATTTAATGCAATTTCATTTTGTCTTTAAAGAAGCTTTAGGTTACAGAAAAGTCACGTACAGAATATAGGTAATTTCCATATACCCAACATCCTTCCCCCTTTCCCCTTTCCCCTATTAATAACATTTTACTCGTGAATGGTACATTTGTTACAATTGATGTACAAATATTGAAACATTACTACTAACCATGGTCAATGATTTAGTTTATGGTTTACATTTTGGACCATACACTTCTATAAATTTTGATGAAATTTAACATGGTCTGTATCCACCATTGCAAGATCATGTAGTACAATTCCATCACTCCCCAAAATGCCCCATATTCCATCTATTCTATTCCTTCCTCTCCATCCCCTTGGGGACCATGGTAACCATCAATATTAACTCATTGAAGGACAATATTCATAATTACTTGCAGCAACACTGAGGACTTGACATACTGGACTATCCTCCCCTATTAAGCACTGCCTATGCTGTCGAGAGACTCCTGCACCTCCATCTGAGAACATAGCAGGACTCCCCAAGATGGGAGTCCAACACCTTCTCGCTCATTATGTGGGTCCCCACCCACAATGTTTTCTCTCAGTAAATGTTTAATGCTGAAAAGAACAATGTTAGAAACCATTCTATGTTGATCACTAAACTAAATGATGATCTTTATGATCCCTTTGAATAGAAATTCTTTGAGATGTTGGGTGATGGGGAGTAGAGAGGAAAAGATATTTAAGTACTCTTTGAAGGCCTTGGCTTTTTACCATCTGCTTGTTGATTCATTGGTTCCATTTCTTCCTCATGTGTTTATTTGCATAGCAGTACCAGCTGCCCCCTCATATTTGAATTGCCTGACTTAATCAGACAGGCCCTGATTGAGAACTGAGTTATAAGTTGGCAGATGAATACCAAATTGTTTTTAATAAGACACAGAGTTCTGTGTGCTTTGTGCCTGTGCTATAACTGTTGGCATCTACAATGACCAGCAGTGTTCCTTTCATCTTGAAGAGAAAGACAAAAGGCATTCAAAAGAAGCCTTTGAATTTTTTAACTCAGAAATTCCACTCATCTGCCTAATGTTCTTTTTTTTTTTAATTAGAAGGATACACATATGCCTTAATTATTCAAGCCTGTCTTAAGGAATTTTGCATTTATTAATGGTTTCTGCACTCAAGCACATTATTAAGGGATTTGTGCTAAGCACCTGACATAAAGTAGACTAATTTTGCTTGCTTTGCTTAATGTATTGAGAGTCCACATGTTGATCAGATTTCAAAACATTCAAGCTATGAACTAATGTACTATGTAGAAGGTTTAAACATTCAGTGCTTTGGCAATGTAGCTTTATAATGCTTTCCTTACAAGGCACTCCATGACAAAAAATGGAGATGGGGGACAGAGGGTGCTTAAAAAAGGAACGAGTAGATGGGAAAAAGTCCCTGAGGACAGGGGAGAGAAAGGCAGGTAATGGCTTTTGAAAATTGAATTTGTACTCTTTCCATAGTTTTTGGTGACCACATCTGAGTTGATCTTGCAAAGATCCCCCATTGGACATATGAATGGTTGAAATGACTGGTGTGCCTACTACATCATGAAGACCTTGCCAGAGGTTTGCGTGTGCAAATCCAGATTCAAATGGCTGACTTAATTGTATTCTGAGCTCCTTAGATTACTGATCATCTTCGTCATTTTTATTCATGACAGTGATTAAAAATACATTTTCTGAAATGATAGCTCTCTGTAGCATTATGCAGTTTCAGTGGAACCAAATTTTTCACATTAAAAACTGGCATTAATATTTATTCTCCAGTTCATCAGACTCACCCAGGACAACTAACGAAAGGATGATGATGGACAATGCCCATCCTAAAAAAGAGTATGTACAACAGCAAGCAAGGCAGTTCCATCCATCTGCCTCATGGGATCTAAACCCCCTCTCAATCAGAAGTGGAGTGGGCATCACCATCCCCAAATCCTCAAGACTGAGGAGCAAACAAACATAAGATGGGAAAGCAACTATGGACTAAAGTAGACTTATTATTCTAGTAATGGAAGAACTTGTATCATTGATATAAAGGCAGTAGCCACCAAAGTTTCTGAGGGGAAGGAGAGGGAAGAATAGGTGTAACATGGGGCATATTTGGGACATTGGAATTATTCTGAATGACATTGCAATGACAGATACAGGCCATTATACATTTTATCAAAACCTATAAAATTGTGCAGTACAAAGTATAAGCCATAACGTAAACTATAGACCATACTTAGTAGTAATGCTTCAATATGTGTTCATCAATTGTAAGAAATGTGAAAAACAAAACAAAACTGACATCATATTGAACTATACATTGAGAAATCAATCAAAATAAACATTTTTACTTTGACACACACAAAATATATTTTCTGACATGGTCAATACCATTATTAAAAAGATATCATGGGTTGAACACTGGCTTCCCACATATGAGAGCCCGGGTTCAATCCCCAGTCCCGTTATCTAAAAAAAAAAAATGTCCTGAGCCAGGCATTCTTCCACAAGACCCTCGAAATTTAATGCTTTAAAGTTCTCATTCTCATGACTTCAATAACATAAAAATAACACAAAAACACACATCACTGAGCACACTGTGTACATTCCAATGAAAAGGAATCTGGTTGGACCAAATGGAAAGAGAACCCCATGAATTCAGGGAAGTTTTCAAGTGTTATGTTTGCACCAAACCAAGGCTAGATGATGTCATGGAAGGGTAGCTCCCCATGAGCTGCAGAATACTAAAATCCTGCTTGTCATTATTGTCCTAGGAAAGCAGAGAAGGCAGAGGACCTGAATTCAGCATACCATGGTAATTAAGATAAAGGCCTGGGGAGCCAGATGGCTGGCCTGGTTTGGGATCCTGACTCTTCCACTTAGCATTTAACAACCATGCACAGCTCCTATAGCCTCTTAGCCTCAAGCCTAAAATGAGGATAATGTTATTATCTGCTACCTAAACTTGTGATGATTGAATGAGATAATAAAAGTGAGCAGTCAATATATGTTAATGCTATTATTACTAGTCAATCATCAACCATGTGGTAGAAGAAGTATTTCTTAGTGTGCTTTTATTTGATGCAAATTCAATTTTACCACTGACTATGTTTTCCTTCAGGTGTTGTTTGGTAGAAACTTCAGTTTAGATTTTGTAGCTCACCTCTTACAATTATATAGGAGTTCAATGCATATATTTTCTTTTCCAACTTCAAAGCTGGCTTCATCTTCATTCTCTTATCTTGTTTATTCTTTCATTCTAATTATCTTTCCTCTTTATTAAAAAAACAAACTAACTAAATACATTGTTTCCTTTCTATGGAAAGTTCTCCTTCGCTTCTGTAACTGGTTAAGTTCTATTTATTCTTCAGATATCACCCCAAGGAATCCTTTTTTGACCCATTAGACTGGGTCACTTCCCTTGTTTTACATTCTCACGGTACTCTACTTTTCCTTCGTATATCTTGTCCCCATTTAAAGTATATATACATGTCACAAAATAGTGAAAAAACGTGTTACTTTAACAGGTAGCAGAAGAATTACTCTTAGGGAGAGAACTGTATTTATTGGGAAAATACTTCAATATGCATTTGGAATTGAAGTTGATCTGTGCATTTTGTAAGGAGAGGTAAACCTGTCCTATGAGATAGAGGGAGAAGAATTTAGAACTCTTGTTAAATTATTAATTTCAATTCCATAATCCATAAATTCTCCATAAGGGAATTGAAACAGGAGAAAAACAAGGGGCAATGGAGAAGGTAGTGATATGGAGAAAGACTGTAAGCTATGCAAGGGACTCCTTAGGATCCAAATGAAACCTTCAATAATGATCACCAATCTTATAAATGCTTGGGTTAGGAGATTTTGTTGTTGTGGAAACTGATTAAGGGGAATCTCTTTTAATGTAGGGATCAAAGTGGTGCATGACCAAGGCATATATCAGGAAGCCAGTGCCCAAGAAGTTAGAAGGGAAGTTAGGTCCTTCCCTTTCCCACATGGAATTGGCAGAAATCTTGGGGAAGACTTCAGTTACAGTCATGGCATGGGGGTGGGGAAGGGCATTCAAAGCAATTCACCAGGATCTCAAAGGGATGGAAAGCTCCAGTTGCCACATACATTGCATCTATTCATGTGATTATTTTTTAGTATCTGTCTTTTTTCCAGGAGGGCAGAGAGCATGTCTGCTTTGCTCATTTTGATTTCCCAGTAACTAGTTCAGTTCCTGGCACATAGTAAGTTTCAATAAATATTTGTTGAATGACGGTTGTAAATCTGCTTAGTTCTACACCGCCCCCCCCCTCCCCCGCCTTTGGGAGCACAGCTTAGATCAGGGTTTCTTAACCAGGGATCTGTGGGCTTGAACTGAAATTCAAAAACACATTCTTCTTGTGGGGACGTGTTGGTGCGGGTGTGATATATTTATTAAATAATACACAGTATAGTGTGGACTAAATAAGGGGTCTGTGGTTTTCACCTGACTGGCAAGGGGTCTGTGGAACAAAAAAGGTTAAGAACCCCTGATTTAAAAGAAGGAGAGAGGGAAGGAAGGAATGGAGGGAGAAAGGGTGCAAATAAATTGTCCAAGGTCATATAGCAGGCAAGAATGGAGCCAGGATTTTAATCCAGGTAGACCATCCCTCCAACCTATTCTCTTATTCATTTTATTTTACCTGTAAACATGAAGACAAGGCATACAGTAGGTATTATTATTCCTGTGTTTATTGACAAGAATTTACAGATTCAAAGAATTTCAAAAACAACTATTTAATTTCTGAGATATAGAAGGTCAGGAGATAGAATATGAATCCTAATTTGTTTGACTTCACATCCTATTCTTTTTTGATTACATTATTTTATTAAGAATATTTCCATTGTGACAGAAACTCAAGTTAAATGAGCTTAAACACAATAGGAAATTAATTAGGAGATAGTCTCACATGTGGTTGGATCCAGACATTCTAATTATCTCGTCAGGTCTCTGTTTATATCTCAGATAGGCTTTCTCCATTTGACTGACAGCTCAAGACTCAAATAATACTCTCTTAGCAGCCTCAAGGGAAAGAAAACATTTTCCTTGATAACTCTGGCTCATTGGTTTCCTAGTGTTGTCCGATTGTCTCAGCTTTAGTGAGGTCCTACCTTGCCTAGAGGAAAGGGGTGCCTGATTGGCCAGTGTAAGTCATGTGCATGACGAATGAAAAAGTAACAGATGTTCAATTACTTTTGTTTCTGACGTTGTGTGAAAAGTGCTTAAGAGCATAGGTTTTTGGATTATACACTTGCAACTGATTCCCAACAACTTTTCTTTCCGCATGTGTCTCTTGAGCAAGTTACTTACCCTTGTGAACCTTGGTTATTTTCTTCAGTAAATGGGGTTGACGATAATCTCTCATTGGGTGTTGTTGTGAGGAATAAATGAGACAATGCATGCAAATCACTTAGCACTGTCTCTATTTTATAGAATTACCATTGTATTATTACTATTAGAATGATAAGAGGAAAAATTACAGGATATTCTCAAATCCATAATGGTTTTGAGTGGTTATGAATAACGTGGGAACAAACTTTGAGATTACAGTAAATTAAGGAAATATTCATTGTGGAATCTGCTTAATAAACCCTTTTTATTAGCTTCATTTACTTCTAATTTGGATTGTTGTTTCTTTCTTTCATACATACAGGGCAGGCTTATAAATTTACAAGTCTTTGAGATCTTGCTAAAGCAACTGCTTGATCCAAATTTTTTTGAGTCTCTTAGATGATTTTGTTTTTTTCCCCTCAATCTATAATAATTTACCTTAAACTATTTATTTATTTATTTAAATGGCAACAACCCTTGCTTTTACCATACCTTTCAAAATGTCACTCCTTATTACCAAAAGACTTTTTGAAAGAATAATTTACCTTTACTGTAACCACTTCCTCACTTCTCAGTTATTCCTCAAACAATTCAGTATAGCTTTGGCAGGCGTCACCCCATTTTATACTGCTCTCAGAAAGGTCATTGATACCTGGTCTGGTTGTCAGGAGATATTTTTTTTTAGAATTTGTTTTATTTGATTTCTAAATCTGTGTCTCTGAACAGATAGCCCTCTTCCCTCAACTCCAGATTGGTATACCTGAGAGCTGAACGCATGCATCATCATGAGAAAGGCATTGTGGATAAATGGAATAGACAGCCTGGCATGGAATGTGGGCTCCATCATCTTCCTTAAGATGAATTCAAGGCTGATAGGCAGCACTCTTCCTTCCTGCTGAAAATCTTCTCTAGGCTGCCTTAATGCCTTAAATTCCCACCATTGGTCATTATTTTGGACTCTGCAAGGAAAGATGTCCTTTGAAGGAAATCGATTTATGGCATTATTAGCTGTTTTTAGCTATTAAAAGAACTAGGTTATAGCCCTGAGAGAATGGGACACAGAAAAGATACATTTCAAATGATTAAGGATAAAGGAGTATGGGAATGATTAAAACATTCATTCAGGTAACAGGATATCAATATGAAGTAAGGATACTGGGAAGCCCAATGAAAGAAGTAAATTATTTCACAGATTTCACCCTACCATCTACTATTAACAAGAAAAATAGAAACCACCACATTATCACCACTGATTATTGACATCTTTCTATATATCAGGCACCTTATTAAATGTATTATGCACACAATGTAATTTAATCCTTACAATGACTCTGCAAAGTAAATAAAAATAATACCTTTACAGAAGACACTGAAGCTCTAGGAGATTAAGCAATTGGTCAACGTTTATGGAACAGGTAAGTGGCTAAGCATAGACTTGATTCATTTATGCATTCGTTTGTTTATTAGACAAAGACTTATTGACTATTATATGACAGGCATGGTTCTAGTTTTGGGAAACAACAGTGAATAAAACATTGCTTTCATGGGGCTTATGTTCTAGCCAGTGAGAATAAAATAGAGTTTTCACAGCACTTGGGAAAGACTGATTGTTCATAAGGCCAGAACCAGTTTTAAGCTAGTTCAGTAAATATACTTGTGCAAGGCAACCTGTTACAGCTTCTTGCTTCTGAAAATCAGCCAGTTATAAATGGACTCACCATATTAAACACACCGAGTGACAACCAAACACCAGTCTCACTGGTGTAACCATCCTTTTACAGATGATGTCAACTCCTTTCAACATCTGAAAATCTGCCAATCCTGGAACTCCACACTTCCCCCAAATCCTGTCTAAAACGAGCAGTCCGATTTGTTCAGGGAGATTGTGTTTGGCCAGCGTAGCTCTCCTGCTTTCTGGAAAAGAATAATCACATTGCTAGACAAGAAGGAAGATAAATAGAGATTGAACTTAAGCCCTGGTTTAGAGCTGCATTAAGAGCTCCAAGGATTTTTTTCCTAAATATCAGGAAGTCAGACAAGTAAATAATTACTGCAGAACCTAGGAATGTTTTTAAGTAGTGATTCTCTTGGAATAACAGATTTATACCAATGAACTCATTTATTGTTAACTGCCAATCAGGAGGAAAATGGTTTAAAAGCAGCAAGAAGGGAAAGGCCAGTAGAGGATTTAAATAACCAACTGTGCACTATTAAAAATTAACTTTGGGAGGGTAAGAAAAATAGAAAATACCATTTTCTAAAGGCCATTTAAGAGCCTTTCCCTTAAGCAATGATTGGACAAAAAATTTTAAATTGTAAATAAAAGAATTTTTAAATTGTCTGATTTAAAAATAGACATCAGGAAATTTCAAATGAGATTCTGGAGTAGATGCTACAGCTTAAGTGAAAAGAGCCCTGACCTCTTTTTTTTTTTTTTTTGTAAATGGGCTTAGACTGAAATAGGATACTTATCAGAAAAAAAAATAACTTGGAATGGGAAATTGCCAACTTAGAAGATCTTTAACACTGGGTGAATATTTCTATAGAATGCCAGTGAAGCAAACAAGCTAGAAATAAAAACAAACTTCTGGTTCTCCAGATAAAACAACTAGCCCCTGAAATAAAACTAAGAACAAAAGTTTTCTATTCCTCAAGAATCAAGAGTCAATGAATAAGAATATCTATTGATAATGCAAGCAAAAGGGTGTTTGGAAGGGCTAGGGACCAATATTTAGTTAAGACACAAAAGGTTTATCCAAAATATTTTCAATGGTGGCCACTTGAAGGAAAACATAAGTGTCCAGTAGCTCCCTGTCCTTCCTCTGCACTTAAAAGGGCATATGATATAGAAATATAAACGAACAACTCTACGGCTTTTTTGTTGATTTGGGTGCTACTCTAGTTACCACTAATCTCACCTACAACAGATTATCAGTTTCCTCAAAGTACTAAAACAATCCTAAATTCTTCTCTATGTCCTAACTTGTAATTGTTTCTTTGGGGCCGTTATCAGATCACTCCTTATTCTCTGTGATTGAGTTCCTGCAGATAGAATGGAGATTTACTTTGCAGATGGAACTACCAGATAAAATGTACTGCAGAAGGAACGTTTTAGAGTCCCCAAAAATGTTTCCTCAATAAAGTTATACCTGATCTAGATATTAATGGACTTACATTATATATAATTCAAGAAATTGCTGGAGATTTAGCTTTGGCTCTAGAATCACTATGGGCAAAAGACTCTATGGTATTGGGAAACTAATTGGAGCAGACCCCTGATGAGTTCATTCTTCAGAACCTTTACTTAAAATTCTTCAATCTCTCTCTCTCTTTTTTTCAATCTCTCTTTAAAGTTGAAGCCAAGAAAGGATTTAAGCCAATTGTGAGCAGCTTAATAGAAAATGAACTAATTATTACTTGTCTCAGTTCTTATCACCCCAAATCCTGTGAAAAAGTAGAAAGGACAAACAATACTAAAACTGAAATTATCTAAACTATCAAATAACCTTGAATTTCTGTGGCCTAAAGTAATATCTTTAGCTCTTAACCCTGTGCTTTCCCCTCTCAGGAACTCATAGTCTTCCTACGAACTAGTCACTGGGAGGTTCATGTGACTAGGAATATCTCAATACAAACTTTTTTTTTTTTTTTTAAAGTTTAATTTCCATTTTATTTGTTTTTTTTTCTCCAGAAAGTAGTATTTCTTCAGTCTTTAAGGACTCAGCACCTTACATAGGCTTTGGCGGAGGTCGTGGAGCAGCACCCGCAGGTCTAAATCGGGGTGGGGGTGTTCGGTCCTTCCGGGCTTCACGAGAACGATTTCTGACAACCTTGCTGTGAATAGCACAACTCACGCAGTAATGTAGTTTCACATACAGCTTAGGAAGCACATAAGCGTGGAAAACACTTGCTTCGGGAATGTCCCCGACGGCTGCGGCCTCTACTATATTTCGAATGACAAACTTCTTAATGGCCTTATCCTTAGGCACGCAGCGGGCGCAGTTCGTGCAGCGAATAGGCTGCACGTGGCCGCGGCCCTTTTTGGCACGACCATTGTTCTTTCTTTTCTTTGTCATCTCCGAAGCGAACACGGAAAAGAGGATCCGCCGTTTGGCCGGGCCCTCTTATATAGCGCAAGATACTTACGCTTACACAGGAAGAAGCCTTAGTAGACGGACACCAAGAACGGCAATCCACTTGAGTCAAGTTTCCTTTATTGTTCAGCGTTTCCGGTGAAATCTGGAATGGAATGTCATTTCTAGAACTTATCCCTCTCAATACAAACTTGATAGCAATCTTTTACAAGTTGATCAAGCTAAGTTTTGTAAAAAGACTAACCCAATATATTCAGTCTATCATCAACAGGTGCACGCTGCCTTTCTTTACCAGCCACTTAATCAGCCCCTTTATGATTTTAAACTGGATGATCTAGAATATTGGAAAAGACATCAGAGAAAGGCTGCTTTTGCATCTTTCTTGAAGGATTCTTGTCAAGTATGCCTTACTGCCAGCACAGCAGTTAAATTACTAGGTAGGAATCCTTGGATATGGTTCTCAACTAAAACAATATCACCAGTCCAACAAGAATTGGAAAGTTATACCCATTAAAGATCTAAAATGAGGTTCTCCAAAGAACTTTTGCAAGCAGACAGTTTCAGAAATTGGCTATTAATCCAAGAGCATCTGAACATTCTTTAACATACACTTGCTTACTATCTTCTCTGCTGTTGTTTTCCTTTTTTCTGGCTTAGGTTACATTTTTGACTTTCCTCTCATATTCCCCCTACTAATAATTATGATTATTCTAAATCTATGTTTTCTAGGGAAAATCATCACTTTATCTTTATAATAAATTCTCTAAAGCTCTTACAAGTGTTGCCAATTTGAAAAATTGTCAACTTCTGGAAACAAACAAACAAACAAACAAACAAACGTCATCTCTGCTATAATACTATTAAAGTCAATATTTGTCAAGTCTAGTCAATAAATAGCTTTAAGAGATATTAGAATGACATCTATCAAAGGACATGCAGGAAAAATTGCTAAAACCATACCTATTAAAAGACAATGACTCATTTTGGCCATATGAATTGTTCCAACCCCCAAACATATTTTCCCTTTGATGATTGTCCATGGTGTTCCTTTTGTAGTACTACTCCACATCAAATCCCTAAAAACACTCAAATATTTAAAACTATGAATTTTTCTTATAAAGGAACATCAGTTATTCTCTAAAATAACTAAACATTCAAAAGGTTCAGGCACGGAAATAATTTAGGATGATATATAGGCATTACACTAATCTTACTAATAATGATACTCTTTGTAGAAAAAGTCTGTATAAAGGAAAATTCTTATATGGAAGAAAGTAAGGTGGGTTGGGGGTGGGTAGCAGTACTCTCATGACCAAACTCATAGACTATATACCTACAACTACACTAAAGTTGATCACATCTCCTGGAAAATTCCCAGATTTATATTCTTATGTGGGAATCAGGCTCTTAGATGTTAACCCAAGACTGTGGTTTATTTTACTGTTGTACTATTAATTAGACCATTCCAATGTTACAAATCTCTAGTATTCTCAGTTGGTGATGTCTCCTTACAAACTGAAAATATAGCACTCTTCCTAGCAGTATGATCAGTAACTGGTGGAATAGATTCCTAAGGCATCATTACAACCAAGAGGAATTGGAGAATTTGAGGTGGTCATCAAAAATTTGTCTTTCACTTTGACTGACATAGTAGTAATATAGCCCAAACCCTGGAGGCATACAGTTTAAATCCCATAGAACAAGTGGACATTGGTATTAGAGTAACATGCATTCTTTTTTGGTCAATGTTCTAGTTTGCTAAGCTGCTCAAGCAGATCCCATTAAATGTGTTGGCTTTTACAATGGGAATTTATTAACTTACAATCTTACAGTTTTGAAAATGAGCAAAATGTCCAAATCAAAGCATTATTAAGGCGATTTGAACTGTCTGGAAGCTCCTTGGAAATCCCTAATTGCAGGGCTCATCTTTAAAACAAGTAAGATCTCACTCACTCTGAACAGCCTTTTTCCTTGGATTGTTTATAAAAAAAAAACAATCAGCAGCAATTGTTTAACACTGCAGATGACTGAGGCAAGGATAACAGTGAGGGGAAACAAGGGGCTAACAAAAAAACCTAAGAGGAAAATCTGGGAAGTGAGCTGTCCATTTGTGGCTTTGAAAGGCTTTGACATATTCTTGGGAATCAAAAAGGCCATGCACATGTGCAGGACTGTTCACATGCCCAGGAAAGACCTGAGAAGGCCCTAATCTGTCATCTCTGGCTGACTTTGAGGCTTTTCACAAGCAGAAAATGAAGGGTAAGACCAAGCTGTAAATGGTCAGAGCACTGAAGGTACACCCTGACATGCCCACAGAGTTCCACAGCAAAGCCTGGGAGACTTATTCATTCCAGACATTGAAGGGAATCTCTGCCCAATAGTTAGCTGATGACTAAGATAACTGAGCAGGCTTCAGTGGCACCACATGACAATGAACACAGGCTTTAAAGAATTAGTTCAGGAAAGTCACTAAACAAACAACAGCAGCAACAACAACAACAAACCCTGAAGGGAAATCTGATTTGAAGGTTTGCTATCTTATATTACTTAAAATGTCCAGTTTTCAACAAAAATTATGAGAAATGCAAAGAAACAGGAAAGTATGGCCCATATACAGGAAAAAATCAGTCAATAAAAACTGTCCCTTAGGAAACCCAGACATTGGACTTACTACCCAAAGATTACCAAAGATTTAAAATTAATTATAAATATGTTTAAAGAACTAAAGTAAATCATGCCTAAAGAATTAAAGTATAAGAATGATGTTTCAAAAGGGAGAAATTATATTTAAAAAGAGCCAAATAGAAACTCTGGAGTTGGAAAGTACAACAACTGAAATGAAAAATCCACAAGAGGGGTTCAACAGCAGATTTGAGCTGAAGAAGGAGTCCATGAACTTGAAGATAGGGCAATTGGTTTCATCCAGTTTGATGAACAAAAATAAGTGAATGTAGAAAACTGAACAGAGCCTAAAAGACCTGTGGGGCACCACTAAGCATACAAATATATGCATAATGGGATATGTATAATGGAAGCCCCCCAAAAAAGAAGAGAAAGAAAGGGGAAGAAAGAAAATTTCAAGGAATAATGGCTAAAAACTCCCCAAATTTAATAGAACTACTAATCTATACTTCTAAGAAGCCCAATGATCTCCAAATAGGATAAATTAAATGAAACCCACACATCACAACCATTGACAAAAAGAGAATCTTGAAAGCAACAAGAGAAAAGCAATTCCTCATATAAAAAAAGATCCTCAATAAGATTAGCAGCTTATTTTTCATCAAACTGAAACTGAGGGAATTTGTTGGTGGCAGATCCACTCTATAAGAAACTCTAAAGGGAGTCCTTCAGGCTGAAATCAGAGGATACATGACAGTAACTCAAATCCACACAAAGAAATAAAAAGACAGACACAAATAGTTCAAAACTAAAAGGACACTTTCGGGGCAGGGAGGGGATGTGCAGTTGAAATACAGGGGCTTTTTCGGGATTTGGAGGTTGTCCTGAGTGCCGTTGTGGCAATGGATGTAGGCCATTTTAAATCAGCACACACCATTCAGAACTGTGTGGGAGAGAGTGTGGTCTACGACGTGAACTGTGGTCTATGGTTGATGGCAAGGCCCCAGGATGTGTAAGTCCATTGAGGGTGATAGGCCACACTTGTGGGAGATGTTTGTGTGGGATGTGGTGGGAGGTGCGGGAGGTGGGGAACATGGGAATCCCGGTAGGTTCTGTGTAATATTTTAGGTAATCTAAGCACCTCTTAAAAAAAAAATATATATATATATATATATATATATATATATATATATAAAATAACATTTTTGTAAGCAAATGCACATATATGCATATATATTTATATATCATTTTACAAATATTGGTATGTTTCGTGAAAATTTTGATTTTTACCCACAATAAAAAATAAATAAATTTAAAAAAAGGGTATACCATAAAAACATTATTAAAAGAAAGCTAGAATGGCTGTATTAATATGAGAAAAATAGATTTTAAGACAAATAGTCTTACTAGAGACAAAGGATTATATTTTATAATGATAAAAGGGACAATACATGAGGAAAATGTAACAATTATATTTGCATGTAACAATGGAACCCCAAATTGCATGAAACAAACTTGATGAAATTGAAAAAAGAAATAGAGAATTTAACAATGATAGTTGAAGACACCAATACTCTACTTTCAATAATGGATAGAACAACTAGACAGAAGATCAACAGGAAACAGAAGACTTGAGCAATGCCATAAATCAACTAGACTTAACAGATATCTATAGAACAATCCATTTAACAACAGGAGGATATATATTCTAATCAAGTGCACGTGGAACATTTCCCATGATGGACCACATGTTAGACTGTAAAACAAACCTCATTAAACTTAAAAGTATTAAAATCATACAAGTATGTTTTTTGACCACAATGGAGTTAAATTAGAAATCAAGAACAAAAGACATTTTCGAAATTCACAAATTTGTGGAAAATAAGCAACATACTGCTAAATAACCAATGGACCAAAAAAAAAAATTACAGGAGAAATTAGAAAATATTTTGAGATGAATGAAAATGAAGATACAACATATCAAAACTTATGGGATACAATTAAAGCAGTGCTTAGAGGGCAATTTATAGTTGTAAAAAATGGTCTCAAATCAATAACCTAAACTTTCACCTTTAGGGAAAAAAATAAAGAAGAGCAAACTAAACTCAAAACAAGCATAAGAAAGATAATAAATATTAGAGTGGAACTAAATGAAATGGAAAATAGGAAACAAGAAAGGAAATCAACAAAGCCAAAAGTTGGTACTTTGAAAAGATCAATTAATTTGGTTAAACTGATATAGAGAAAAAGAAGACTCAAATTACTGAAATGAAGAATCAAAGAGGGGACATTCCTACTGACTTTGCAGAAACAAAAAAGATTATAAGAGAATAACTATGAATAATTTTAGGCTAAGGCATTAGATAACTCAGATGGAATGGAGACATTCCAAAAAAGATATAAACTACTGAAATTGACTCAAGAAGAAATAAAAAAATCTGAGTAAACCTATTACAAGAGATTCATATTTAGGGAAAGACCATTGAAGTTAGAGGGAACTCTCTGAGTGAGAGAGTATATGGTGTGTTCAGAATGGGATTGTGATAGGAGACAAGGTCAGAGCAGTAAATGGGGTGAATTACAGGCTAGGTTAAGTTTTGGTAGCACTTTTATTTTTAAATCCTTGTTGATTAACAAAACAACAATTTTTTAATTGTTGTTAAACAATTAATAACAATTAATACATATCCATTTTGGGTTGTTAGAGGCTCTGCTCCACATGGAAGCTCTACCATCTTGTTATGGTATTATTTGGAACACATGGACTCCTTGATTGTTACATAAGATAATAAGTAAGTTGGTAGATGGAGTGTTATATACTAGTTCTTCGATTCCTTGGCCCTACCTAGGAGTCTGAGGAATGTGGAGGAGTAGATAGACTTTTTGGTGAACCCAATTTTTTCTGATATAGGAGGTTAGGGAACAATGTCTTTGAAGGCCATTGTAAAGAGTAAATGAGATAGACAGCTACTGGAGGATCTTTGACTTATAGGTGTTAACAGGATCACTGCTGTATTGAATAGAGAATGGCAGAGAAGAGAAGAGTAGAAACAGAAAGGTAAGGTCACAGGCTATTGCAATAACTTGGGCGTGAGATGATGTTCACTGGAACCAGCATGCTAATGGCTAGATAGTCAGAATTGGTCAGATTCTGCTTATATTTGAGTACAGGGCCAATATATTCTGTTAATTAAGTGAATATGGTAGGAAAAAGAGAGAAGTTAAAGGATAATTTTGTATGTTTGTTGTGTTTTTTTCCTTGAATATCTGGAAGGGTGGCGTTGCCATTTACTGAGATTGGGAAGACTGTGGGCGGAGCAGGTTTTTTTGGGAAAAAAGGGAGTTTGGCTTTCGACATGTAAACCTGAAATACCTGAAACATCTGCTGGTATCCAAGTAACGATATACAGTAGACAGATGGAAATACAAATCGTGAGTTTGGAGGATCTTTTAGTTCAAGAAAAAAATATTGGTATCATAGAATATGAACCTGGGTCCTTTTAGTTCTAAAGCTCATTCTCATAACCACCATTGTAACTGCTTGGAAAACTAAGGATGGAAAAGTTTTCTAAATCTTGTACTTAATAAAAATATCATTCATGTTATCCTAGAACTTGCCTCAATGCACACTTACTTCATCTAAAATAATATCACAGTATCAGCTAACCAAGACTAAGCTCTATTTTGTGATCAGTTTTGGTATGGTAGTGATGCGTCACATATGACAGCCTGCAATATTTTATTTTTCTAATCTGAAGATTAGGGAATTGAGTAAAGCAGGTTTGTTCCATTTCTCCTGAAGGCAAAAAGTAACTTTTGAGGCATTAAATATATAGTATTCGTCAATTACTTGTAAAACAGAAACTTTATTAGATTGTATAATCACATTAAAGAAAAAACTCTCTGTATAAAGAAACAATTTATTCTTAATATCTAAGATTCAGAACTCCTTTTAGAAACTAAATCAAGTCCTGCATGGCTGAACTAGAATTATTTAAATACTTGTTATTTGTTTTCTAATCAAAAGCACATAATCTTAACAAGGAAAAAAAATCCACTGAAGAAAAATGAATATTGGACATTATTCTACCTATCACAAGAAAATGATTATATTCAGTTGGAAGTGATTTCAAGAGCTGCCTGTCATTCAGTGGCTGTCAAATGTTTTATGGACAGTAGACACAGAACTTAAATTTTCATAGCAGCAGAATTGTTATGTCAAGACCAACCAAAAATAGGGCTATACTTCCTCTAGTTTGCATCATTAGAAATATTTTCCAAGACATGTGTTCAGAAGACAATTGAAATTTTGAATTATGACATTAAAATTGATGATTCATAAATTTTAAGTGTGTCTGCATTGTTAAGAAAATGAAAATGTGTTGTACTTTATGTGTATTTATGTACTCTAGGTGCCCATAACATATATTTCAGACTCAAAAAAGAAACCATGCATACTCTTATCTTCATAGGGAGACTGTATACATCTATTTCTATCTGCAATAAAGGAGGTGATGACAAATGAAAATGAATCAATGAAGAAAACTAAGGTTCTTTTATTTCTTTCAGGCCCACGTGTATTCACCCAGGTAAGGACCGGGTACAATAAGAATTGAATTAAATGGTACTGAGCACTCTAAAATTTAGGATTGGATGGGAATTTAGAAAGACATATGATTTCAAGGGACTCTCATCCCTGAACAGATAACAGTTTCTAGGTGACATGGTCACCAAGTCCTTCTCTTGAGAATGTTCTTGCCCTTTCTCCATGTCTGGAAAAGGAGAGTGGGTCACTAATTTTTCATCTCCTTGATGTTCCTAACTATTTTGGGAATCTGCTGAAATCTGTGGTCACATTCCCTACAAAAGTGTACTTATGATACATGCAGTTTTTTTTCATAAAATTTCAGAGGGTTCACATCTATGCAGCTCAAGTTTCAACCTCAGGTAGCAACCTCATTTGTTCTAGGACTATAAGGGATGCTGTATTATTTAGAAGGCATAAATGAATCCAAATGGGATTATTTGAAGCACAAGTACATAAAATTTGAATTTTGTGTACTCCATATATATTCATAAATAGAAAATTATTTAAAATTTCATTATATTTATATAATCTCCTCTATTTTCACACCATTCTGCATGCAATAATGGGGAATAAATCAAATATTTGATGGGGCACCCTTATACCACCATGTCTAAGTTTTCCCACAGTGAAAATTACCTTAAAATATGAAATGATCAAACCTGAGTTCTCCTGACTCTCCATTTCCAGCTTACTGGGCTTACTTCAATGTAGCATCTTTCTTTTGACTTCTGCTGTTGGGGAGAAGCAGAACAGCCAAATATTTGAACATTTGTATCAAGCTTCACTTCTGCTTGATGGATAATTAAACTTTCTGGAGACATATGATATAGCAATAAAGTCAATGAATAGCAAACTTCTCCCCCAAAATAACAATGGCACTTTATAATACGATGTTTCCATATGGCATGATGAAATGCAGAATTAAGAATTTTTTTATTTTTAAATCAAGTAAAAAATACTAAAGAGTTAAAAAATATCTGGGTATGTCAAGTGCAAGAGAAATATATGGATGACATGTATTAAAGAGTGTTTTATAATTTAACATGTTGATATTGTAGAGTGGGGTTGTTTTGTAGCTCTCCCAAGCTCCTACAAGTTGACACATTTACATCTACTTTTTTTTCTAAAATGAATGGGCGTCATATTCCTTATTTCTGAATTTTAAATCTTAAAGAAAATTTTGAACCAAGAGTGAAAGGAATTTAGTCATTCATATACAAATATAGATTGAGCACCTATTTTGTACCAAGCTTTGCTCTAAAAACTGGATGTGGAAGTAAACAAGAAAAACAAGGTCTTTGTCATCTTAGAGCTTACAGTTTGGAAGAGGAAATGGACAATAAAATAAATAGGTCAAAAGTAAGGAAAAAATAAAAAAAAAATAAGTTAATTACCAATTATGATAAGGACAAAGAGGGAAACACAGGATTAATAAGAAAGAGATGGACCTACGTCAGATAAGATGATCTGCAGTGATGTCTCTGAAGAAGTGACATTTGATGTGAGTCCTGAAAAAATAGAAGAAGCCATCACGGACATGCTGCAAGAAGTGGAAAGCAGAAGCACAACTATCATGAAGTTTGTAGGTGTTTGGCATTTTTTTTAAGGATCAGAAAGGAGAACATTGTGATTGGAGTTAAGTGAATGTAGGTATAATGTAAAATGAGGTTTTAAAGGAAGTCAGGGCCTAAATTATGTAGCCTCTGGCAGGCCATGATAAGAAATTCAAATTTTATTCTAACTTCAACTACTGGGAAACCTCTGAAGGTTTAAAATAGGGTGTGGTATGATCTGATATAAGTTTTAAAAGTTAGCTTGTATGGTGTAGAAAGTGGCCTGGAGAAGGGCAAGAGTGGACGGAGGGATTTCAGTTAAGAAGTTTAAAGTTTTAAAGGATCTCAGTTTAAAGGTTAAAGCAAGAAAGATAATGGTGACTTGAACTTGGGCTGAAGCAGTGGAAATAGATTTGTGTGGCTTCAGGGAGGTGGAAACCACAATAATTCCTTTAAGGGACTAATCAAAGATGCTCTGTAGATCTTTAGCTTGAGCAAGTACTTGATTGTGTTACCATTAAGGGATATGAGTAAAACTGGGTCAATGCACTTCAGGTTTCAGTGAGATCAAGGCAGATGAGGTGGAAATACTGATCATGGTGGACATGACTGTGAAGGTGGTGATGACAAGGTCTAGAGTTTGTTCATGGAATGGATAGCTGAAGAGGAATGAAGGACAATATCGATGAAGGTGAGAGATTCAGGAAGCTGAGAGTCATGGTACTGTCTGGTTCCTCCACGTGCATGTTGAAACATCTGAAAGTGATAACAAATGTAGTAGCTGAGAGCCAGGAGAGTGATGGGATGTTGGTTGATGACAGCATCAAGGTAGGGTAGCAAGTTGTGTGGCCAGATGGTACAGTCTTCAACAAGCTGTTTTTGTTGTTTTTATTTAATTGAGAAAGAAGTATAAATTGTTTGGAAGTGGCAATGGAGAGTAAAAAGGATAGTTACTAAAATTTTGTGGCAAGAGTATATGGATTATGAAAAAAAAATTCTTCTGGGGAGCAATGTTGTTAGGGAATTGTCAGGTTTCAGTTAACAACGACAACACAACAACAACGATAGCAACTAACATTTCTTGAGTATCTAAGATGTGCCAAGCATAGTTCTAAATGTTTTATAAAAAGATTAAAGAGATGTTCAGAATAAAGAGAATTTGTAGATCTTATATTAGGAGTTTCAAATGGCTCAGTGAAAGAGTTTGAGAGGGAGGAAGGATAATTGTATCACATAGAGGGTGACTGCCTATAGATGGGGATAAAATCCCTTGTGACCAATACTGAAGTAAACAGAGATGTGAGTCATGATGGGATTTTAGCACTGATAGATCTTTATGATCTTGCTACTCAAAGTGTTGTTTATGGGACTGCAGCATCAGCATCAAATAGGAGATAATTAGAAAAGCAGAATCTCATGTCTCACCCCAAACCTGCTGAATCAGGTGCTGCATTCACTTGATTCTTCAAGTGATGGATATGCACATTAAAGATTGAGAAGCACTGTCCTAGAGGACTATGGGGTTTTTTTAATTAAGAAGAATAACTCTATCAGACTTAGGAAGACAGAGGATGAAAATTTAGGGAGAAGAGAAATGATACATGTCCAGTATTAAGAAACTTATCAGTAAATAATTCTTCATCTACGTTATGTCAACTTGTGCTGGGCATGAAACAAAGTCATCGTAAAGGCATATTGCCATGACTTGAAGTGAAGATAGCCTGACACTCTACTGGAACTGATGACTGACAGGTAATTAGCATTGTAGAGATATCCTCTTCCCAGCCACAATATCACTTTGTGCTTTGAGGGAGTGATTGTGTTGGTCTTGAGTAGAAACTTCCCATGATAAGAAAATTGGCCAAATTAAGCTGTGACAATAATTAAAAGCTTGAAAAGATCATGATAAACACCATCTGTAATATTATCTCTTCTTATTGTTACTATTTTCCCTGTACCACTCTTCTCTACTTGACTCATCATTTTAGATTCATTTTAGAAAGAGTCTCTCTGAGTCCAGAGAACAGATTGAGAAATTGTCTGAGATTAGCTTTTGTTTTTAGGGTATCTAATGTAGTATCTTGAGCTTTATGGGTACTTGATGAATGTTTGCTTGAAGAATAGAAAAGAAAAAAATCTTGGAATGTTTTTTCTACCTATGCCAAAAGCATATATCAAACACTTTATATACAATCTGATAACCTGTGATAAAAGTGAAACAACCGTGGTTTCATCACAAGGACTAAGCTAATAAAATATTATAGCACAAGTTTTAAACTGAAGATAGGGAAGCGGCTGTGGCTCAATCAGTAGGGCTCCCGTTTACCATATGGGAGGCCCCGGGTTCGGTTCCTGGGGCCTCCTGGTGAAGGCAAGCCCGCCTGCACGGCGTGGTTAGCTGACCCAGCGATCACAAGCAGCAAGGGGGGGATAAATGAATAAATAAATAAAATCTTTAAAAAATAAAATAAAATAAACTGAAGATAGTAGGCAAGCCCACCGTTGAATGAGAAAGTACTTTTAAACCTTAGGATAATGCCAACTTGACCTTTAGTTACCTCAATAATGACTGAAATAATATAATCTTTTTGATTATTTTGGATCATCAATGCTACTGGTGTTCCAGGGGAAGACGATTCAAGATTTGAAATGGCACATTTAATCAGAGGATAATCCATTTATATCTAGAATTGTGTGAGAGTATAGTAAAATGGAACTCCCTTTGTTAGTTACTGCTGGACACTGGAATTTAAATTATTTAAAAACAGATACATGTGACTCAATGATAGAAGTGCACTGCATTTCAAGAAAGCATTTGTCAAGAACCTCAGTGACTTAAAGACAGGGAGTTTAGTACAAGAAACAGAAGTGTTAACATTCATGAAACAGAGTGTGGTAGATTGATTGCAGCAATGACCCTATTTAATAGCCTCCCTATATCACGGCCTTTGCCCTGTATATTTGTTTCCCCTCCGACTCTGAATCTAGGCTTAGCCAAATGATGTGCTTTGATCAATGGGATGCTATACACATGACACAGAAATCTGCATGATTGAGCTTGCTCTTGCTCTTCTGTCTTCACCATGAGGACATGCCCAGGCTAGCCTCATGGATGATGAGACCCATGGAATAGAGAGAGAAATGAGTCAGCCCAGATCCCCCAGGTGAAGCCCCAGATATGAGAGAGTGTCCAGCCAAGATCAGCAAAATTGTCTATCCAACCCAAAGTTGACCAGAAAACATGAGTGAGCCCTGCCTAGCACAGCTCAGAAGAACAGAACAACCAGTCAATCCTGAGTCATGAGCAAAAATAAATATTTTTTTGTATGCTACTCGGATTTTGTGGTTATTTGTTACCCAGTATTACTGTGGCAATACAGAACTGATATACAAAGGAAAGGATAAGCAAGCTACAGTTTATTTGCAAGATGTTAGATTTTTGCTTTTGCTTTAGTTTCTCTTCATAAATGATTTATACATATAAATGCCAGCAATGGATTCAGGTTGAGTAAAATTCCATTAGATTGTTTTCAAATGTATGAAAAATAAAGAATAATAAGGAACATGATAAAAGTAGGAAATTGGTTTCAATGCATGCATAAAAGAGATGTATATCTTCCATAACACTTCAAGTTTCAGTATTTGCTTATATTTGTATTGATATGAATTTCCTGTTTGGAAAAAAAGAGTGTTATTCTTTTTTTTTTTTTTTTCTTCCAGGTTTTAAGTTCACCTTTATTTATTTATTTATTTTTTAATTAATATTTTTATTTTTAAAGGAGCTTTAGGTTATATAAATGTTACATAAAAAATATAAGGGGTTTCCATATGCTCCACTCCCTGCTCACAATAGTGTTCTTCTTAACATTTGTGACATACATATATGCTAAGAGTCCAACTAGTAATGAGTCCATGGAGTCCACATGGTAATTCATGTTTTTGTAATTAATATTATGGATGTTATAAATTTTTACCTTAATGTCGATACAATGAAAATCATAATATCTGATACTTATGTAGCAATTACAATGTTCCAGCTAGTATTCTAAGGTCCTTATGCAATTAATTAATGTCATTCTCATAGGAACAATAGGTAGTAGCTACAATTATTTTCACATTTTACTGATGAGGCTAATGAGGCACAGCAATGTTGAGTGACTTGCTCAAAGTCATGCAGATAATAACTGTTGGAGTTGGAATTCAAATCCATGTGGTCTAGCTTCAGATACCACACCCTTAACATACTGTCTTTCAAATTTGCATTAGGCAGGGATATTTCTTTTCATTTATTAAAAGGCACCCTGACTTGAGGAGAAAGCTCAAATGAGGAGAAGAGTAGTGTCTACCACATTTACTCAAAAGAAGACAGGGTTTTTTTTTTTTTTTTTTTTTTAATTTTTAAAAGCAGTTTTATTGAGATATATTCACATACCATACAATCTATCCAAAGTGTACAATCAATGGCTTTTAGTTTACTCACAGTGTTTTGCATTCATCACCTCAAAAAATTTTAGAGCAATTTCATTATTCCAAAAAGAAAAATGATAGCATTTTGTTGTTGTTGTGCTATAGCTTTAAAAAAATTTTTAATTTGTTGAAAAAAGATATTTAGATTACATAAATGTTACATAAAAAATATAGGGGATTCCCATATGCCCTGCTCCCCACACCACCCACATTTACTCACATTAACAACATCCTTCATTAGTGTGGTACATTCATTGCAATTGATGAACACATTTTACAGCATTGCTATTGAAGATGGATTATAGTTTACATTGTAGTTTACACTCTCTCCCACCCAATTCTATAGGTTATGGCAAAATATATAATGGTCTAAGACAGGGTTTTTTCCTTTAAATAATTTAAATTAGAAAATGAGAAAATTTCACATGCATTTTGTGAGACAGGTTTTGTCAGGGCAAAAAGTCTGTCTTCTGTTTCTCTCATTTCTGTAGTCAGACATGCTTGTTCATAGGATTCAATTGTAATGTGTGGCAAAGCAGAGTGGAAATAAAATGAAAAAGTACAAGAGGGAAATAATCAAAAGACATAAAGTTGTTAGGATTAAAACCTTAAACCCATGATGAGACTTTCTTAAGGACCTCATTCTCTAACCCAGTGATTATCCATATCTATTACACATAGGATTTACCCTGCAGAAGTCTGGATCCCACCCTGAGAAAGAGAGAGAGAGAAAGAGAGAGAGAGAGAGTCTAATACAACATGTGTAGATTAGTGAAGAACTCTGTAGTTACCAACACCATCCGTTGCCCAAAAGAACTTTCTGTGATTATGGGAATGTTTAATATCTGTGCTGTCCAGTAGAGTAGCAGCTGGCCATATGTGCAATTCAGGAACAGAAGTTTTAATTCTATTTAATTTTAAGTAATTTGAATTTAAGTAACCACCTGTGGCCAGTGACTTTTGTATTGGACCGCTTTAGTGCAGGGGTCAGGAAACTATGGCCCAAGGACCAAATTCAGTCATGCCTGTTTATTTGCGCATTCTCTATTGCTACTTTCATTCCACAGTGGCAGAGTTGAGGATTTTTGGGCCAGCCATAAGTAACAATGTGATTTAGGGTGGGAGCTTTGAGCCATATCAACAATGTGATAAAAGGTGGGGGCTTTGGGTCACATGGTATCAGCTCAACTTCCTGAGCGGAGCAGGAAACTGAGATGAGCCAAATGGGCAGTCACCTGTGTCAGTGTGATTGAACCCCAATAAAGACTCTGGACACCCAAGGCTCAGGTGAGCTTCCCAGGTTGGCAGTACTGCATGTGTGTGGTATCACACATCACTTCTAGGAAGGACCTCCAAGGGGAGAGAACAACGGAAGCTCTGCTATTGGAGCTTTTCTTGGTCTCCTCCCTATGAGCTTCTTTAGTTGGCTGATTTTAATCTGTTTCCTTTCCCTGTAATAAACTATAACTGTGAGAATAGCAGCTGTCAGTGGGTTCTGTGAGTCCTTTTAGTGAAATATCAAAACTGAAGTGATTTTGGAACCTCCTGACCTTGGTAATTGATATCAAAAGTGAGAGCAGTCTTGTGGACTGCTCTTTCTAACTTCACAGTTGACTAAGTTTCCACACAAGGCCTACTTTTAAGCATTGTTATGACAGGTCCAGAGTAACCTTTATTCCAGGGACAGTTTAGCCCCAGTAGTGAGGTAGGACCCTTCTAAGGAATCTACATTAGGCTTTATGTTTTACAACGTCTCTCCACTCTGGCTGTTGAGGTGCAAACTATTCAAGCCTTGTCTTAGCATTGGGGATTGTTCAATATTAATTTTCAATGGGTGTTTCTTTGATGTGAAATTTTACTTTACACAGGTGTGGATCATGAATTTGGCAAAGACCAGAAGGAATCTCTCTTTAGCTCTCCAGAACTCTCTCTGTACAGCTTCCTCTTCTCCAGTATCCTGTCCTGCAAATTCTATCTGCTTCAGCCTTCCTGAATTCCAATCTCTGAATCTGTAACTCTTTGGGTTCAGGTTCTCCCTCCTGGTGCTACAGCCTAGAGACTGTCTCCAGACAGTAAGCTGGGGTAAACATAGAGCTTATTTGATTTGTTTCCCTTCACTTAGGAATCATTATCCTGTTTTACATATTTTTGACTGTGTACTTAGCTGTTATGGTAGAATTCTTGTGAGAGTTAATTCTTCATGGGCAGAAATAAAAATAAAATAAATAATATTTAAATGATTTATAATATTTTCAACAACAAAATTAAATTATTTAAGAAGAGGAAGATGTCTCTTTTGACAATTTAATTATGTTGGTTAAAATGTTAATGTACATCAAAAAATTTATAAACCTTCTCACCAAGTCAATAAGAAAAATTTTAAATATACAATTTATTCCTCAATGTTCTTTTTGTATTTATTCACGATCTGAAGGAGAAATACATCCTCTATTAATTCTCAAACTACTTCTTAGCTTGAGTGAATTCGTCCAAGGAAAGAAAATATTCATTCTTTGGTTGCGGGAGGAACTATTCTTGTAGAACTGGATTGTGAATTGTAACAGTTCAGAAGTCTATGGTTAATGTGGATGTCTTCATGACTTCCTTCTTTTTATTAGTGAGTCTCTTAAAAATCTTATCAGTAAATCTATATTTCCTGAGTGACTCACTTTTAATCCTGAAATTGGTCCTGTTTGTCCTAATGGATGAATGATCATTGGAGGTTTATAGCTTAGCTACTCTGCCTTAGTAGTTAAAGTTTGACCCTGGAACCACGTGTGAGAACTTTGGCAAGACAATAATGTGTAACATGTCTTGCCAGTTTGTCAAAAATTTCCATAATATCTTGTCATGTATTATTTTATATCATTAGCACTTATAAGCATGATTCCATAATTATATTTTGACCTTTAATGTACCTTAAAAACCTTTTTAATATAAGGTTAAATGTATTAATGAAGTGTTTCAAGCATAATTAACATTTCTCTAGATTACAAAATGTTTAGTAATTATTTTTCAGCCACCCTGATTTCTTTTCATGTTGGCATTTTGAAGAAGAAAATGTGATGAGATAAATCATAAAAATATGCCAATTGATGGGGGCTTGCCAGTTTAAGACCTTCCCCTAAGCCAACTGAAGACGATGAAACCTCTTGTGAAGGGTTACTGCAGCTGGAATGTGTCAGTGAATTGAAGACCAGTGGTTAAATTGAGATGCTGAAGTCTGAACTGGGAAACCAGTGTGAGGTTGTAGTAGATTAGGAGAAGGGGGAAATTAGATACAGCACAGGCAGAAGTCCAATCAAGGAGAAGAGTTTGTTAAGGACCAAGGTGAATGACAAACAATTCATTCTGATTTCATTCTCTAAAAGACTTACATGACCTGTTATGGACTATTGACCCATTTGGGACAATGTGTTTTCAGGGGATTATGCTAGTGGGTGGACCTCTATAGGGTGATATGTCGGGAATCACTTATAAAACTAATGTTTATAAAATGATAGTAGTATATACTGTCATTTATACAATTCTATGATTATTATAGCTATCATCTATCTATCTATCTATCTATCTATCTATCTATCTATCTATCTATCATCTATCTATCTATCTATCTTATGTATAGTGGAAGAGCAGCAAGGTTTAGGGGGAAATTTTCTACTCCCTGGAAATCTCCTTTCCAACTATAACACTTTGTATCCCTCTAAAGTGCCATGGAAGTACTACTTAAGCATATTCTGATATGTGAAAACTCTAATGGATATATTTATTTTTGTAATTTAAAACACACTTATATGAATATACTAGATTGAACCATATGAAATTGCTGATATTCAACCAGTTTTGACCCACAGGAATGGTAATTTCATATGACCCAACCTAGTATATTCTAAGAGTAATATTAGAGATAACATCTGAAAATACTTACACACAAGGGCATTTATTAAAATGGTAAGCCTATACTGAGGCTCAGGGGCTAAGGGACTAACAGCTTAGGTTTTGGATCTTGCCTTACACTTTGGACTAAATTGAAGGGCTTAAAAATCTCAAACAAATCAACCCTCCACAAAATACAGCAGTTTTATAAACCACTTCCTTCTTGGAGTTCTGTGTGAATCTTCCCTACTTGCTTTCTAAAGAACTACTGGGGATTACATGTGAGATTATCTTTCTTTTTCAAGACAAGAGTCAGATAAAAAAGGTCAAGGATACTCACTTCTCCCCCATTGTTTATCTCTGTTTCATGGTTCTTTGGATAAATAGACCTGTGGGTGAAAAAGACATAATATTTAAAATTTTTCAGTTATAATTATCAATTTTTCTACTTTTTTGCTCATTTCTTTTATTTATTTTCTTTTTTCTGTCAATGCTTCATATATTTTAAAATTATGTTATTATGTGCACAGGTTTAGTATTTCTATACTTTTCTGTTTACCTATTTCTTCTTCTTCTCTTATCTCTGGTAATACTTCTTGCCTTAAAATCTACTTTGTCTAATACCAATTAGCCACACCAGCTTTCTTATGGTAGCATTTGCATGGTAAGTCTTTTTCTTTTCTTTTCTTTTCTTTTCATCCTTTTACTTTCAACGTATCTTTCTCCTTACATATAAAGTTAACTGCATGTAATTATTTTTTAATTTTTAAATGAACTTAAACATTCCCTGTCTTTTAATTGGAATATTTAGCCCATTTACATTAAAGGTAATTAGTAATTTAGGAGGTTTAGCATCTATTATCTTGCTGTTTAGTTTTTATTTGAACCATCAGTTCTTTTTCTTCTTTTGGTACTCCTTTCTTGCCTTCTTTTGGACCCATCAATTATTTTTATTATTCCATTTCATCCCATATATTGGCTTTTTACTTATATTTTTTTGAGTATTTTAATTTAGAAATTGCTCTAGAGATTAAAATATACATCTTTAGTTTATTATAGTCTACCTTGAATTTGTACTTTACCACTTGACAAAAAGTAAGAACATTACCACAGTATAATTCCATTCATCCCTTCCTTGTGCTACTGTTGACATGTATTTTATTTCTACATATATTATATTATTAATGTTGTTGTAAACAACCAATAGTCTTTATTTTTTTTGTCTTTTAACCAATAGTCTTTAAATAATAAAAATAGTTTTTAATATTTCCCCAAATATTTACACTTTCCAGTGCTTTTCTAGATTACCCGGGGTTTAAGGTATCAATTTGGAATAATTTCCCTTTGGTATGAAGAACTTCCTATTATGCTGGTTGCTGGAAGTCAATATTCTCAGCTTTTCTTCATCAGAAAAATCTTTATTTCACCTTTATTTTTGACATATATTTTTGCTGGATATAGAATTCTAAAGATTGGTAGTTTATTTTTCTCTCAGCACTTTATAAAGATATTATTCCACTATCTTATGTTTTTTATACTTCTTTGGTAAGAAGTCAGCTGTATCTCCTCTTGATATCCCATTGAATCTAATGTGTCTTTTTTTCCCTCCTGCTGCTTTTAAGATTTTCTCTTTTTCTTTGGTTTTCAGTGGTTTCAATATGATGTGTTGTAATAAGGCTTTCTTTTTATTTATCCTATTAGGTTTGCTGAGTGTCTTGAATCTCTGGGATGATATTTTTCTTCAGTTTTGAAAAAAATCTTTGCCATTAGTTCTTCAAATATCTTGTCTAGTTTATTCTTTCTCTCTTTTTCTAGGACTTCAATTACATATATGCTAATTATTTGACAGTGTTCACATGTCTTTCATGCTCTGGCTTATTTTCAATTTTTTTTCTTTCTGTGCTTCTGTTTGGATAATACATATTGACCTAACTTTGATTTTACTGATTATGTCTTTTGTATGTCTAGTCTGCTGTAAAGCTATCCAGTGAATTCTTTATTTCATAATTCTGGTTTTTAGTTTTAGATATCCATTTGATTTTTTTAGAGATTTCATTTCTCTTTTGAAATTCTTCATCTTTCATCTATATTGCTCATTTTTTCTTCTATTTTCCTTGACATATTTATAACTAATTTATACCTATTAATTTACTAATTTCAATATCTAGATCATCAATTGTTCTATTTCTGTATTATGTATTCTTTCATGAATATGGGTCTAATTTCCATGTTATTTACATGCCTCATAATGTTTAACTGTATGCTGGACATTGTATATAAAAAAGCTATAGAGACTGAAATAGATATTACTTTTTCTTAGAGCAGGGATACCCTTTCCTCTGTTGGACAGCTAAGTGAGGGACTTGGCATTTTGATTTAAACAGGAATTGAGCTGAGTCTAGACTGGGCTACAACTTAGGTAGTTTTACTTCACTTCTTGTTTCAAATAGAAAGTTATCCTGGAGAAGGCTGTGAGGGAGGGGGTAAGAAACACTGTCTGCAATGTCATTTAAAAACTGGTTTGTACAGTTTATTTGGGGGGGGTGTGGTGAAGTGGGACAGGGAGAAAGCTATTAGCATTTATTGAGGATGAGCTTTGCTGCAGGCCCTTTATTGTAATGTCTCATTTAATCTTTAGGCAACCCTATCAGATAGCTTTCATTTTACAGGTGAGGAAGTCAATGATCTGTGATGTTAAGTATTAATAATTGGTCCAGGCTCACACAGTCATTAGGTGACCCAGTTGAATTTCAAAATCAGTTTTATATCAGTTCAAAATCTCTGCTCTTCTATTGTCTGGAAGATAGGTTTACAGGAAATAAAAAGGGAGAAGAAGGTTGCAAGCCAATGCTCATATATGCGTAATCTATGATAAGGTAGAAGAGTGTAGTTGGGCATTGAAGGGATATGACAGGAAGGTAGTGATACTATTGGGTTGGGCGGTGCAGGTTTGACAGGTGGGTAGAGTAGGGAGGGTGGGTTGAATGGTCCATGGAACTGGGGGAAGGGTTGTGGGAGGGACCAGTTGAACACTGGGGATTAGTGGGTATGTGGTTGAAAGTACAAAGTTGGGCACGCTCTTATGGCAATATTACAAGGAAGGGTTACTGGTTTAGGGTGTTGGATGGGGGGCATTTGGGACAGGGCACACCTGGGGCAGGCTTCTAGGGAGTGTGTGAGTGACCATTTTGTCATAAAGTGTTGTATCAGTGGGTGGAGACCGACGTTATGAGTGGGAAGGAGTTGGACTCTTATCCTCGGGGGGACTGATATGTTCTCAAACAGAGGTGCAGGAGTCTCTCGAGAGCATGGGTGGTTCCTAATAAAGGAGGACAAACCAGAGTATTAAGACCTCAGTATTGTTGCAAGTAACTATGAATCTTGTCATCCAAGGAATGAAGCCGGGTGGTTGCTGTGGGCCCAAAGGGGAGGGGGATGGAGGAATAGAATAGATGGAACAGGGGGGTATTTAGTGGACAATGGAAGTGTTCTACATGATCTTGCAATGATGGACACAGGCCATGTTAAATCTCATCAAAATTTATAAAACTGTATGGTCTAAAATGTAAACCATTGACCATGGTTAGTAGCTATGTTTTAATATTTTTATATCAGTTGCAACAAATGAACCATCCACATATAAAAAGTATTAATGTGGGAAGGGGGAAAAGGGGGACGATGTTGGGTATATGGGAGTCCTCTGTATTCTATATGTGAATTTACTGTGACCTAAAAGTTCTTTGAAAACAAAATGAAAAGAAGTAAGACACTGGGGAATAAATGGAAGAAAATGTCACTGTACATACAGGACAACAGATATTTCAGTGATGAAAGGCAAAATGTTGAAAAATTTTTAAAAAATATTTTTCATTATTTTTTAATATCCCAATTTTTAAAATTTATTTTATTTTTAGTTTTTTAAAAATTTTTAATGTATTTTATTTTTTATATTTAAACCTATCATTATTATTTCATTTTCCTGTTAACTGTATTTGGCTATTTTATTGGCTTCATTTTTGAAGACACTGGATCACAGAAGGGTTACAACTGGGGCAGGGGAGGATAATTTGTGTACGGTGTCAGTGATGAGGGACACATGGGAGGAAGTTCACCTGGACATACATATAAGGTATATAAATGTATTCAAATGTTCACAGGGCATTTTCACAGTGGGTGGATTCACACAATAATCGAGAAAATATTGAATTCCCATCCCAGAGAGCTCTGCCCCATTCTCTAATGAAGCTGCAACAGTTCCCCAAGTGCAGGGGCAATGACTGGTGAAGGAGGATGGTCCATTGATGGGCCCTTGATAATGACGACTATGCTTGTGAGGCTTTGCTCTTGAAATTGAAACTTAGCCTAGTGTTGTGGGGTGCCTAAGAGTTGCCTTCTAAGAGCCTCCTTGTTGCTCAAATGTGACCTCTCTCTAAGCCAAACACATGATATAAATGCATTACCTTCCCCCCCAGCATGGGACATGACTCCCAGGGATGAAGCTCCCTGGCACTGAGGGATTACTACCAAGCACCAACTAGTAATGCAACTGGAAAAAGACCTCGAATAAAAGGGGGAAAAGGTAAAGACAAATGAGTTTATATGGCTAAGAGACTTCAAAGTGAGTTGGGGAGGTCATCCCAGAGGTAATGCTTATGCACATCTCAGCAGGATCTCATAGATTGCCAAAATGGATACTACCCCAAATAGTGGGGCTACTGAGGGTTCTGGAGACAACCAGGTTCTATGGCCAGGGTAGATAGCTCTGGAGTTTGGGGCCTTGCCAGTGGGCCCTACTTTGGAGTTTGTGCTCCTGAGAGTGACAGAGTTGGACTCAGTTATGTCTTTCCTACAAATAGCTCATCTGTCCCTTCTATTTGAACCTATACTTTGTGCTGGAGTTGGTAGGTGTATGGCCAAGAGACTTGAATCTTTGGGTTGTCCATGTGCCAGCTGGGCCCTGAGCCTCAGAGGAGTTGCAACACCTACTCTCCAGTTCATTGGACTTATCTAGGACACCTAACAAGGAGGTGAGGATTGACAACCACCACACCAAGGAAACGAGAGAGCTTACAACTGCAATCAAGAGAGTTTTGTCCATCGGCTGTATGGGATCAAAGCCCCCTCTAAATTAGAGGTGGAGTGGACATCACCATCCCAGAATCCTCAGGACTAAGGAATGAACTATGGACTAGCGTGGACTTACTGGTATTCTACTGTAGACTTATTGTGATTCTAGCAATGGAAGAATTGCAACATTGATGTGGAGACAGGAGCCACTGGAGGCTCTGGGGGCAGGGTGAGGGAAAAACAGGTGTGTATTAGTCAGCAAAAGGGGTGCTAATGTGAAATACCAAAAATGGGTTGGTCTTTTTTTATTTTTTTAATTTTTTATTTATTTATTTTTTAAATCGATTTTTTTTAAAATTTATTTTTATTGTGGGTAAAAATCAAAATTCTCACAATACATACAAACATTTGCAAAATGATATATAAATATATATGCATATATGTGTATTTGCTTACAAAAATGTTATTTATATATATATATACATATATTTTTATTTATTTATTTTTTATTTTTTATTTCATTTGCAAAATGATATATAAATATATATGCATATATGTGTATTTGCTTACAAAAATGTTATTTATATATATATACATACATATATTTTAAGAGGTGCTTAGATTACCCAAAATATTACACAGAACCCACTGGGATTCCCATGTTGCCCACCAGGGTATTTATTTGGGGTAGAAGTCCACAGCTACCAGGCCATCAAGCATAAGTTTCTTCTCTCACCACAGTCCATTGCCACATGTTAGAGCAAGACAGCTGCCGGCATTTGCCAGGGTTCAGGCTTCTGGGGTTCCTCTCTTCCCGGGCTGCATTTCTCTCCGAGCTTAGGTCCTCTTTCCTCCACAAGTTCAGCTGTAGACGATCAGGCGAACGGCTTGCTTCTCTTCTTCTGGGGCCTTCTTTCCAACATCAAAACTGCTTCTCAAAAGACTGCTTCAACTGTCCTTTGCCTTGCCTTTTTTTATTCAATTCCCCACCCACCAAGGGGTGGGGCTCAATGCCCTAATCCTAACCTAATCATGCCCAGATTAACAGATCAGTTTACAAGCATGATTCAATTATATTTTTGGAATTCATAATTACATCAAACTGCCACAAGGTGTAATACGGGAGCTTTTTTGGGACTTGGGAATCGTCCTGAATGACATTACAATGACAGATATAGGCCATTATATATCTTCCCATAACCTGCAGAATTGTGTGTGAGAGAGTGTAAACTACAATGTGAACTAATGCCCATGCTCAGTGGCAATGCCTCAGGATTTGTTTATCAATTGCAATGAATGTGCCACACTAATGAAGGATGTTGTTTATGTGGGAGGATGTGGGAGGTGTGGGGAGTGTGGCATATGGGAATCCTTATATTTTTTGTGTAACATTTATTGAATCTAAATATCTTTAAAAATTAAAAAATATATTTTAAAAAAATCTCTGCTCTTAAAAAAGAAAGATTTTATTTTTGCTGTTGTTATTAAAGTACCGAGGGTGAATAAAGAATGCATTCCATGTCACTTTCTGACAACAGAAACTATGTTATCATAGATCAGACATTTGTAACCTGGGTCATTGAATTCTTACAAATGGAATGTAGATCTGCTGAAATTCTGGGTAAATTCTGTGTACATGAGACCATATTTAGGAATATAAGGCCTGGATCTTTCATCAGACTATTAAAGGCTGGGCTGCTATATTGTACATTGTATTCTAGGTGAATGATGTCCCCAGAGTTGTATAACTCCAGCTCACTGGAGTCTAGGCCTGGAAAAATAGAAGGACTAATACCGCAGATAATAAATAATGTGAGGGAGCAAAACAGTATATTCAAGGAAGTGGATTCCATCATGGGCCACTTTGAAAGTGTGGGCATTTCTACAGAGATGGTTCAGCCATGATTTTTGCCCTCATGGAGCTCGCTGTTTAGGAGGGAAACAAGTGAAATTTGAAGGGAGAAGGTACCATGTGAGGCCAAGTCCAAGAGGTAGGAAACATTCTGAATGGCTAGAACCCATATCAGAGCAGCAGGCAGTATGGCTGGAAAGATAGGCAGAGGCTAGTTCAGGGGTGATCTTGCATGCAAAGAAAAATAGTTAAGACTTAGCATATGGTCTTCTGGTTCTTTTTTAAAATTTTATTTTTAAAGAAGCTTTAGATTACATAAATGAAACATCGAAAATATAGGGGGATTCCCATATACCCCACCCCTCCCCCTTCCAGACTTTCCCCCATTAACAACATCTTTGATTAGTGCGGTACATTTGTTACAATTGATGAACACATACTGAAGCATTCTTACTAACCATGGTCAATAGTTCACATTATAGTTTATACTTTTCACTGCACATTTTTATAGGTTTTGACAAAATGTATAATGGCCTGTATCCTTCATGGCAATGTCATTCAGAACAATTCCAATGTCCCAAAAATGCCCCATGTTACATCTATTCTTCCCTTTTCTTCCCTTCAGAACCTCTGGTGGCCACTGCCTTTAATATCAACATTACAAGTTCTTCCATTGTTAGAATAATAAAATGTCTACTTTAGTCCATAGTAGCATTCCCATCTTACGTTTTTTCACTCTTCAGTCTTGAGGATTTTAGGATGGTGATGCCTACTCTGCTTCCAATTGAGAGAGGGCTTAGATCCCATGGGGCAGATGAGTGGAACTGTCTTGCTTGTAGTTGTAGATACTCTGTTTTTTGAGGATGGGCATTGTCCATCATCATCATTTTGTTAGTTGTCTTGGGTGAGTCTGATGAACTGGAGAGTAGGTACCGGCTGCAACTGTGCTGAGATTCATGGTTTGGGGCATATGAACAACCAGAAGATTTAAGTTTCTGGTACATATATTTAACAGGTATAGTGCTAATTATAGGTTCAAATAAAAGGGACAGAAAAGCCATGTGTAAGGAAATTATAAATAAGTCTAACTCTGTTACATTGGGGAACATATATTCCAAGATAAGGCCCACTGACAGGGTGCTGAATTCCTGAGATTGTCTGCCCTGTCTGTAGTGTTTAGATGTCTCTAGAGCCCTCAGGAGTCCCACTTTTGAGACACAGTTTACTGTGGCATTTAGTGAGATCATCCTGAGGCATGCATAAGCATAACCTCTGCAATGACCTCCTTATTCACTTTGAAATCTCTTAGCCATTAAAAACTCATTTGTATGTAATATTTCCTCCTTTTGGTCAAAGTATTTTTCCAAATGCATCACTATTTGGTGCTTGATAATAATCCCTCAATGCCAGGGAGGCTCATCCTGGGAGTCATGTCCCATGTGCATGTGTGGGGAAGGTAGTGAGTTTATAAATTGCATTTGGCTTAGAAAGAGGCCACATTTGAGCAACAAGGAGGCTTCAGGACATAACTCTTAGGCAATAGATAATACTTAGCTAAGTTTCATTTTCACAAGAATGAGGTTCATAAGTACAAGCATCAATATTAAGGGCCTGGCATATCAGTCTGTCCTCCTTTGCTAGGCACTGCCCATTTACTCTAGGGATTCTTGCCACTCTATTAGAGAATGTGGTCTGATGGTTCTTAAGTTTTTCAGCTTAAGGATCCTTTTGACAATATGCAGAAAGTTATAGTAGCCTTTTTCAGAAAAAAATAAATGTGAATATACATAAAAGTTTGCATGGAATTTCAAGGGCTTTATGAACCCTTTTCCCAGATTTGTAGGATACTGTATTAGTCAGCCAAAGCTGATGGCTTTTATAAAGGGTATTTTTGGGGGTGGAAGTCTACAGTTACAAGGCCCTAAAGAGTCCAATTCAAAAATTACTTCCTCAGCAAACTCTGTTGCCACATGTTGAAGCAAGATGGTGGGAGATGTCTGTGAGGGTTCAGCCTTCCTCTTTTCTCTTAAGGCTCTTCTATCTCAGCTGTAGGCAGGCATAAGTCTTATCTTTCTCCCTGGGGCTCATTTCTTTCTTGGCTCAGCTGCTCTGCTTTCTCCATAAGGTCAGCTGTAGACTATCAGGCTCATCAGTCTTCCCAGAGCCCTGTCTATGGAGCACTCTGTCTTCCCGGAGCCATGTCTATGGAACACTCTCTCTTCCTGTGTATATACTTCTGTGTTCTCCTTTTCCATGCATTTACTTCCCTGGGCTCCAGCATCAAAACTCTATCTCCTCTGTCATGTTGTTTTCTCTGTGAGACCCCTCCCACCACGGGGGCAGAGACTCAATGTCCTACTGGCCAAATCAAAGCCTTAATCATAATTTAATCAAGTAAAAGTGAAATCTCTGACTCTAATACAATCTAATATGCCCAGAAGAACAGACTTGTTTACAAATATAATCCAATCTCTAATTTTGGAATTCATAAACAATACCAAAGTGCTACAGATATGAAGGGATGCCTTTAGAGAGTTTTAATAGAGGATAATATTTATGTACCATAATAAAAGATCACATAGCAATTTTGGAGGGAACTGATATTTGGATAAAGGGACCAGTTAGCAGGCCATAGTAGAGAATTGATGATGGCTTTAATGAATGTATTGATAGTAGGAGAAGAGGGGGCAAGTTTAAGGCATATTTCAGAGGGAATATCTATAGGACTTGGGTATTGACTGGATATGGAGGTTGAAGAAAGGAAGAAGTCTAGTCTTTTCTTCCTTCCCTCAGGAGTGGGTATCTGTGTCCAGTGGTTTCAACATATTCAGTAGGCTTTTCTGTCTTTCAGTTTGGAGGGCCCACCAAACAGTTGATATCTGCCCCATTCCCATGACTAAGCTGTGGAAACCTGGTAGTGGTAATTTCTCCATTATAGATCCACCATAATTAAAGGATAGTTTCTGAACTATCTTCAATGTCTTCCTCTTTAACTAAAGATGGCACTGCTGAGGAGACAGATCTCCCAATGTCTTTGGCAATCAAATTGACTTTCTGAAGGCACTTTCTCTCTCAGGATTTGTTAATCAAGATATCAAAGTATGGCATCAGAGGTGCTTCAATGCAGTAACTCCAAGTTGCCTCCAGTAGAAGTTGGAATGCAGTTTAGTTTTTCATGCTCCTAGCATGAGCACCCCAATTAGATAAAAGCCTAATCTGTCAATAGTAGCCACACATTTCGTGGTTCCAGAACCCTGCACAAATCCAATGGCTGTCTTTGAGCAGGGCTCCTGATTTTATAAGTAGTCTTGAGGGGAGTTTTAAATATATTTGCTTTCATGAAGACATTGGCAAATGAATTGAACAAGTTGGAGGAAGCAAAGTACTTTAAAATTTTTATCTGGCGTCTTTATTTTAAATTCTTCTCTCAATTTCTTTGAGCTCTTTGTCACAGTATACATTATTTGTCTTTAGGTTAATGGTTTAATTTCTAATTTTTATTTAAAGGGATGTCAATGGAATTTTGAACTATGAATACATTTGGATTATTTCGGAACAAGGACTAAATGAGAAATGTTGCTGTCCAGGGGCTTCTGTTTTACTTATATGCACAAGATTTCAAAGGAATTGATAATTCCCCGAAGGAAATGAGTGGGGGAATGAGCCCATCCCCACACATGGGAATGCTACAAATGTTCTTTTCAGACCATCAATGGCATTTACTTAGTGAAATAAGGATCAAATATGTTCTTCAAATGAGCTTGGGTAGATGTAGCTTTTTTGCCTGGTTGTTTTGGTGTTATGTATATAAAGCCTCTGCTACTTTAGAGTCAGGGAAAAAATAATGGGTCAAGTTATGTCACTAAGTTGTACTAGTCTAGACTCCTTGCTAGTAAAGAACAGAAAATCACTATCTAAATTTGCCCAAGTAAAATAGGGGCTTATTTGGAAGGCTAAAATAAACTCTCACATTACCAAAAATCAGGAGCCATCACTGAATTGGGCTGGGACTTACTGGGTTGGAATTGCATTCATGGTGGCTTTGGAGTCCAGCTTCTGTAGATCATGGGACTTCATATTGGTGTTTGGCTGTCAGTATGACCTTGGATCCTCTCACTATTTATTCTTTTTGTTCCTCTCAAGGCTGATATAATCACATGTGGGTGACAGCTGATAGGAAGAGAAAAAATTTTGGCCAGGGATGTGGGGAGGGCTGAGTGCAGAAAGGACAAAGAAATTATTGGTTCTAAAGGAGGTATATAGTTTTAAAATAAAACAGTTTTTAAAAAATAATAATGATGGTATCTACTATGAGTGAGGCACCACACTAAGAATTTTACCTATTTTTTTATTATTTAATTTAAACCTCATAACAACTGCTTAAAGTTGAAAGGATTATACCTATTTTACAGATGAAGAAGCTGGGCCTCAGAAAGGGAAAGAGTAGTGATTGATCCAAGGACAAACAGCAAGTAAATTGGAGAGCCAGGATTCAAACTCATGTCTGTCTGACTCTAAAGACTAGACTTCTTAACCTATATGACTTATGGTGAACTCAGCTTAAGAAGTTACTCCCCTCTCTAGCTTTTGAGAGAATTTTGCCTATACACTCAAAGAAGAAGGAGAGGTAATACAAGTTCCCACTTATAATATTATGGAATCTGATCCAACTGTGCTGGTCAGCATAAGTTGCACTAGCTGCTATAACAAACAACTGAAAAATCTTAGTGGTATAAAATAGTAAAGGCTTATTTTATCACTTTTTTAGAGTCCCATGCAGATATTTTTGTTTCGGTGGTTTTGTTAAGGTAGATACTCTGGAAGAGGCGACACAAGAACCTAGGCTTCTTCCATTTTGTACCTCTACCATCTTTAATACTTTGCCTCCAAAATCACTGAAGAAAGGAGAAAAGTGTGGAGAAGTTCAATCAGTATTAATTATATATCACTTTCATTCACAATATATTGGTAAGAAATAGACACATGGTACCACCTAGAACAGCTATGGTGAGTATCTTATCATTCTCTCTCATACCACATGGCACTTAGAAGCATGTTTCTTAAATTCCAAATTAATTTTTATAGTTATATTTTCCCTAATTTCTAACTTAATTGAATTTTATTCAGAAAATGTAGCCTATATAAATAGCAATCCTTTGAGGTTTATTGATACTACCTTTATGGCCCTGCATGTGTTCATTTTTTCATAAAAATTCCATGTATGCTTGCACCATTTTTGGCATTAATGTTATAAATATGTCCATTAGTTCAAACTTATTAATTGTGTTGATAAAATTATCTGTATCATTATTGATGCTTTTAAGCATGCATGAGAGGATTGTGTGAAACTCTCATTACTGTGGTATATTCGTTTATTTCTTTGTAGTCCTACCATTATTTAAAAAAAATTTTTTTCCAGATTTCTTTTTTCCCTTTATTTTGTACATTTAATAATTGAAAATATAAACAATTAAAAACTAAAAAGTAAACATAGATGAATAAATATATACATTTCTCAATTAAATGTAATGGATACATATAAAATTTTTTTTTTTGAATCAAACAATATGTTATACAATATATTTGGTTCATAGTAACGCATTCATACAGTATTTGTCCTTTTGTGTCTGGCTTGCTTCGCTCAACATAATTTCCTCCAGGTTCATCCATGTTGTCATATGCTTTACAACTTCATTTCTTCTTACAGCTGCATAATATTCCATTGTGTGAATAGACATCAGTTTGTTTATCCATTTGCCTGTTGATGGACACCTGGGTTGTTTCCAATTTTTGGCAATGGTGAATAATGTTGCTATGAACATTGGTGTGCAGATGTCTGTTTGTGTCACTGAGTTTATACTATTAGGTATATACATTTCTAGCATTATATAAGATACTTTACAACAGTATTATCTAAGTCAGGTGGGTGTCACTAAATTTAATGACTGGGATATAAATATTAAATTTAGATTTGGGTACAGTCTAATTTCCAAAAATACAATGAATTAAAGATCATAGAGATTAATTTCTCTTTCACACACCATTTCTGAGGTGAGTGGACCAACTGGCAAAATGGATCCATACAGTCATTTAGGGATCAAGGTTCCTTCTAATTTGTTTGAACATCATTCCTATAGTGTTGTCCATCTACATGGGCAAAGGTAGGTAGTAGGCATGTTCCTGCTCTAGTTCCTTGGAAAGAAAAAGATTTTTAAATCTCACAACAACTTCTCCTCCTCCTCCTCCTCTCCCTCCTCCTCCTCCTTCTTATTCTTAATTTTTATTCTTATTCTGTTAAGCAGTCAGCATTTGATTTGGGTTTATTCATGTGTTTAGCACTTTTTATTCTTGTTCTGTGGTTTCTATGCTCTTCATTCTTTCTTGCATCTCAGACTCCATTGGGAATTCCTTTCCTTTCCATTTAAAGAACATCCTTTAGAATTTCTTTTAAAAAGCATCTGTTTTTGGGGACGGATGTGGCTCAAATGGTTAGGCGTCCATCTCCCATATGGAGGAACCTGGGTTCGATCCCCGGGACCTCCCGATTAAAAAAAAAAAAAAAAAAAAAAAAAGCTCCCTAGGTAATTCTAAATTACCTAGATAAAAAAATCATAAAAAAAAGCAGCTGTTTTTGACAATTATTTTCTCACAATATCTTCAAAATATTTCCCCCTCTGTCTGCTGTATTCAGTGTTGCTGTTGAGAAGTCAGCACTCAGTCAAATTGTTGTTCCTTTGAAGGTAATCTTTCTTCTTCCTGTCAGTTTTAAATGATTTATTTTGGTTTTATTTTTTGTTGATAGTTGTGTTCTGCAAATTCCTATGGTGTGTTATGGTATGGATTTATATTTATTTACCTTGATTGGGTTTGTTTTTGGACTTCTTAAGTCTGTAGCTTGATATTTTTTATTTTTTTTAATTTTTTAGACAGTTCTAGAATATTTTCAGCAATTTTGCTTCAGTTATTGTCTCAGCCCTCATATTTCTTTCCTCTTCATCTGGAAATGCCAGTTAGATATATGTTAGAAACTACAGCTTTATTCTCTATCTTTTAACATATTTTTTACATTTTATATTTCTTTGTTTCCATACTATAGTCTGAATAATTTCTTCAGAAATATTTTCCAATCATGTAGTTCTCTCTTTAGTTGCATCTGATAGTCTTTTAAACTTATCCTTTGTGTTTTTAATTTTAATTATTACATTTTTTTTGAGATGTTCTTTTTTTCTCCCTAAATGTTCTTGGTCATTTAAAATAGTTTCTTGCTCATATATTTTTAAAATCATTTTTTTGATATATATTAATAAAGCATACAATTTATCCAAAGTGTACAATCAATGGTATTTGGCTAATCACATAGTATGTTCATCACTTCAATCATTATTAAAACATTTTCATTATTTCAATAATAATAGTAATGTGCAGCACCCTCTTTAGTATCTTTTGCAAATCTGGTCTTTTGATAACATATTTTATCAATTTTTATTTTTCTGTTAAGATTTTGAACTCACCCTCATTTTTGAAGGACAGCTTTACCAGATATAGAATTCTTGGCTGGTAGTTTTTCTCTTTCAATACCTTAAATATATCATATCACTTTTTCTTTCCTCCATGGTTTTTGATGAGAGGTCAGCACTTAATCTTATTGAGTTTCCCTTGTACGTGATGCTTTGCTTTTCTCTTGCTGCTTTCAGAATCCTCTTTATTTCTGATATTTGTCATTCTGAATAGCAGGTGTCTCGGGGTAGGTCTATTCAGATTTATTCTGTTTGCAGTGTGTTGTCCTTCTTGGATACTGTATTAGCCAGCCAAAGGGGTGCTGATGCAAAATACCAGAAATCTGTTGGCTTTTATAAGGGGTATTTCTTTGGGGTAGAAGCTTACAGTTACCAGGCTATAAAGTGTAAATTACTTCCCTCACCAAAGTCTGTTGCCATGTGTTGGAGCAAGATAGCTGCTGACATTCAGCTTTGCTCTTCCTCTTAAGGCTCCACTGTCCCAGCTTCTTCCAATATCAGCTGTAAGTTGGGATAAATCTCATCTCTCTCCTGGGGCTCATTTCCCTCTGGGCTCAACTGCTGTGTTCCCTCCACAAGGTCAGCTGTGAACTATCAGGCGAACAGCTTGTCTTTCTTCCCAGGGCCTTTCCTATGTCTATGGAGCTGTCTCTATTCCTCTTGTTTTTCTCCTGCATGTTTACTTTCCAGGGCTCCAGCTCAAAACTCCAACCTCCCTTCTCTGTGGTGCAATTTTTCTGTGAGTACCTGCCCACCAAGGGGACGGGGACTCAAGTCCTACTGACATGGCCCAATCATTATTTAATCAAGTAAAAATGAAACCTCTGAATCCAATATAATCTAATACGCCCAGAGGAAAAAAATCAGTTTACAAACATAATACAATATCCACTTTTTGGAATTCATAGACAATATCAAACTGCTACAGATATTGATATTTATGTCCTTCATAAGGGTTGGGAAGTTTCCAGTCATTATTTCCTCAAATATCTTTCTGCCCCTTTTCCATGAATGTTTGCACATTTCATGTTGTTTTTCAATTCCCTGAGACCCTGTTCCATTTTTTCCATTCTCTTCTCTTTTTGTTCTCTTGTCTTTTTCTCTTGCCTATTTTTTTTCACAGCTCTTCTTTGATATTTGGTTCAACTTATTCTCAGTCTTTAAAATTGCCCAGCTTAAGTTTTCAAAATCAGGCCAGGGACTCACTAAGGTGTGCTGATTTTCTCCCAGGGGTTGGCTGCAGAGAGCATGGACAAGAGGTTTTGTCCATGCATTTTCAAGACTGACCAGCAGATGGCGCTAGTCAGTGCACCTTTCCACAGAGGTGTTTCAGTGTTGGCTTTCCTGTGTTCCTGTGTTGAATCTCCAGATTGGAGATTCAAAGTGGGCTCTGCTGGCCAAATTCACTGAAGAAAAGTACCTGGACCTCCCTCTCTTTTCCCTTGAAACAGCTGACAGGGAAGAAGATGTCTGCTCCCCTCTCAGTCAGCTGCAGTGAGCCAGGTGTTTTACCCCAGCTTAATATCTTGGTCGTGCGGCTTTCTGGCTGCCATGTGGGCTTGGTAACTCACATTTGTCATTTTGGCTTTATCATCTCTCTGTCCCTCACCGAACTGGGAGTTGTGTAGCACTGTCTTGGTCTGCTGACCACCAAAGCAGGTTTCTCTGACAGCTTTGGCTCTTTCTCCATTGTTTTTGGGAGAGCGTTCAGATCTGCCTGTTAGTCTGTCACCATCTTCCCACAATCCTCTCTTGCTCATATTTTAATCTTCTTTTTATTTACTTAAATTCATTGCATGTATTTATGATAAACTCTTAGGGGAGATTTCTACTCCTTCATCCAGGTAAAATTTTCCTTGTAGACCCTTGGGAAGGTGTTTCAGCTTTATGAAGTGTTCAGAAATTGACATCTCTATCAAATCCCTCATTTTAGACATTCCCCAAGATCTGCCTTCTGTTCCCAGTGCCCTAAATGCCCTGTAAATCAGAGGTCAGTATCACCTGTTTTAGGCAAATACTTTCAATGAAGAAGACAACTTCAATGACATCTTTATATCTCTGTATTCTTCTTCATTTAGTTTTTGATTCTGAGAATTTTCTTTCCAGCTCACTGACAAATTAAAAATTTAAAAAAATTCTCTTACATTGTATGGGTTGTTTTTGATGGGAGGATCATTTGGTATATTTGTTCTACCATACTAAAAGAAATGGAGGTCTTTTGCCTTTTTTAAAAGAGTCTCTAACATGAAAGTTAATAATCATAACAAATCCCTTGAACTAAAAGAGATAGCAAAGAATCCAGAAAATCTATTATTTCTGAAGTCTTGAAAACTCATTTAAATTAAATTAAAGGGCCATCAGTATTGTATTATTTGAGGTTTACTTCCTCTTTAAGATTTGAATATCCTTTCTATGTAGGCTGGCCAGAATGTGGGTGGACTAGGTAGCTACTTATACAGCAATAATTTCTTAAGTACTTTTCACTCCTGCGAATTTATGTTCAAAAATGTATTAAAGAATCAAACCCATTTAATGGTTTTTTGTTTATGTCCCTTCCATTTGCAAACATTTCGATGAAGGAATAATATGAATTAGAGAAGGGTGTGATGATTATGAGCACATTTCCTGCCCATGAGAGCTTTTAGCTAGGTCCCACTTGTGCTTAAACAGGGACTATGTAACTTGAAATCTTAAACTAGGGGCCAGTATCTAACTCCATAGCAATATGAACAACGAGTCAGTCTCTCTTGCTCCCTCTTTCACTTCCTCTCTCTCTTCCCACGCCACTGCCTCCCTCAATTTTCTTTTTGTGTGTTATACTGAATAACGACTTAACCTGCTTACTTATCTGTGCATAAGTAATGCATCTTTTATATATTGTATTTCACTTTTCAAAGTGTACATTCTGTGTTCTGACTTTTGTCTGTGTATATGTGTGAGATTTTCTGAATCTTTTAACACTCTTGATCTGTCTTAATGCTGAGGAATTTTGCCTGGGGTATACTTTTAAGCTGAAAGCTAGAAATCATTTTCTCACTTAATTAGTGAAATGGCCCTTCAAATGTAATTTGATATTAAATTCCTATACCATATTGTCAGTTTCACTTTTAAGAATTCCAACACAATGGACAAATGTTTTCCATCAAATATGTTTGATGACTGATATTTTGGTTTGCCAGTATAATGAAATGAGATTAGTGCTGCCAGATTTGCTTCTTTTTTTTTTTTTTTTTGCCCTCTTCATTTTTGTTTAAAGAATGACTGGTTAAATTACTATGGTTGGAGACATGCAGCTGCTTTCTTCATGTGCTGCATAATTTTGCTCTCTTGATTTCCTGGTTTAGTTGGCAAGGTTTCTAAATCAATGTTTAAAGAGGAAAATGTCCTGACCAACTGAAAAACCCTTGTGGTTCCTAAATGCATTTATAAAGCAACACTTGATAATTTCCCAAATGGGAGAGTATTACAGTTGCTTGAAATATGTAACTTATGCTTCTCTGGGGATCAGGGCATTTCTTATTTTTAATTGTTTTGTTGGCCGGGGCTAAAAGCTGGAGCTATCTTTCAGATCTCAAAGACTAAATAATATCAATATAAGTCAGGGAAATGGTACTTTCCAAAATAAACAGTTTTTCGAGAAGGCTTAATGGCAATTGGTTAGTAAGGAACAGGTAGGGTTGGGGTGGAGGAAATTTCTTAGAGGCGTTAAAGCTGGTGATCTTTGACAATGTATTCCAGGCTAACATTTGTGAATTCTGTTCATTTCTGCCTCCTCTGAATCTGTAATTATAAATTTTCAACCAAGTACCAGCCAAGACTTTTCTATTTTGATAGCCGAATCAATTGGTTGTGCTGATAGAGTTTCTTTTTAGATGGGGATTAGCCAAATCTTTTAACTCTTGAACCAGACAATCCTAACCAGATTTAAAAAAAAAAAAAAAAAAAAAAAAAAGCTGTAACTACAAACCACTTGTTTTTCTTTGCGGACTCAGTACTGACTGTCTCAACCACCAACTCTTGGTCTGCCCATTCTTTACCACCCTTTATACACTCCCTTTTTTGCAATTGGATCTTTGAGTCATTTTCTCTCTTGGTCCCTTCTGCTGTCACTGTCCTGGTTAACTTGTGTCAAGGCGGGTTGGGGGGTGGGCTGTGAACATGAGCAGGTAATCTTGGCTGTAGCTATATGACTCATCTGCTGGTTGGACAGAATCAGAAACAAGTGGAAATGTCTGCTGCTCTACTCGTGGTCCTTGCCAGCCTGCCTTAAGAGTGCTAGAAGGCTGTAAATAACCTTTGGCTTGTACTTGAGTCTCTCTCTTTTAGGTCAGACCCTTGGCAGATGTGCAAGTCTTGCTGTCAACACAGAATCATGAGTCTACATCTAAAGCCCTTGATATGAGAGGAGCTCTGCCTGATGGTCTCAGTTTCACCGAAGGTGACATGATCTTCTGCTTAGACCACAGGATGTTCTGCACTGTTGAGAGTCTCGGCTTGTTATGTGTGTCAGCTGTGGACTTAGATAGGGCTTAGCAATTAAATTCTGGGAGAGGATTCACTGTGGAAACTATGCTGAGCATGGTTACTCTTGAAAGCCCCTTAAGTCAGGAGTTTATTATATGACATTGTATCCGTGTGAAAGCATTCATGTTAGATGGAGAGGGAAGAGAGAGGAAAGATATACAGGGAAATGTGGAATGTGTGTGTTTTTAAAATAAAAAAGTTCTGGTGTAACCCTGGCTCCCAACTTCATTTGGAGGCTTTCAGGCTTTGTGGATGAGGGTAGAAATCAGACCACAGACATTGGCTCCTTTTTACAACACAATTGAATAAGCACTGGATAATTGGGTGGCTTGTGGTCAGCTATAATTATAGACTACGGTTCCATTTGCAAGAGGAAAATATTTGGACCTGATTGGATATCTAAGGCATCTAAGTTATTGAAAAATAAAAGTGACTGAAGAAGATGACTGCTGTTCTACACCAATGCCAGTTTACTGGTGGTAGGGTGGTGTATGGGAATCCTGTATTTTAAGCATGATTGTTCTGTCAACCCACAACTTCTCTAATGAAGAAATTTAAAAAGCATGGGGTGAACAACACTGGAAAATTTAGCAGAGTTTTTTTTGTTGTTGTTGTTTTTTAAGATGGCTGTTAAAACGTTGATCCAGGTTACATTAGAAACTCTAAAAATTGACAGCCAACTTTTTTCATTTTTGTTTGTTCTCATATCCTCGTTACTTACCTAAGTCTGATTGATGAATGGGATTTTTTTTTTTTGCAACATTAAAAAAAATTTTTTTAAAAGGATACCTTGATTACATAAATGTTACACAAAAAATATAGGGATTCCCATATGTCCCTCTTCCCACACCTCTCACACCCTCACACACAAACCTCCATCACTAGTGTGGCACATTCATTGCAACCGATAAACACATCCTGGGGCTCCGCCACTAACCATGTACCATAGTTCACATTGTAGACCACACTCTCTCCCACACAGTTCTGCACGTTATAGGATGATATAAAATGGCCTATATCTGCCAGATGAATGGGATTTTGAAAGTGAGTATTAAATTTGGATTGAAGACAGGCCTGCACTCTTGCTACATGATGATATATAAAACTTGGTGCTCTCATCATCTATATAGCGATAGTTCTTAATTTACAAAACCTGTAATGTCATGACTCTCACACGCTTCTCTAGCTTTCCTTCCCCCTAACCCATCTCATCTCACTTTGCTATTACCCTGCTAGACCCCTGTCCCAATTCTGACCTCCCATCCCTCAACCCCTGTACCAGTGTCTGTGTGAGAACTCTGTTTCTTGTCACAGGAGTTACTATAACTTTTTGTGACTAATAAAAGTCCTGGCAAGGACCACCACATTGCACAACTCCAGGAGGCACTGCTCACATAAAATACGAAGTGAATGGTTCTCCCTGGAGCTGTGCAACACAGCTGACTCTGCTCTCACTTCTGGTCAGAGCGAGGTAGTGGCAGGAAGCTGTGGGAAGGGCCTACTGGTGACCATTGTCACTGCTGCCACGGGAGGAGGATGGTCCTGGCCTTCCAGCATGGAGCTCCAACTTCCTGTGGATAGATTCTACAGAACTCATTGTAATCTATATTCTAGGGATATCATGGGATAAAAAGAATTGCATGGGTTTTCTTGGGAATCTGTGCCTATGTATTTAATGGGCAAGTGGAATCCAAGTTTCAAACTTGAAACTTGTGGATTATCCTTTTTTGGTAATGTCGTTTCCTATGGTAAATCATGTTTCCTTTTCTTCCTTTTTCTTTAATTGAAGTTTTATTACTACTCATATAGATATAACATTTTACAAAATGCACATGTGTGATATTTTCATATGTTTAGGGGTGTTTTCTTCCTTTTTTGCAGCATTCTATCCCTTCTCCTCCCCTCCCCTCTGCTCTTCTCCCCTCCCCTTTCCCTCCTCTTTCCTCTCCTCTCCTCTTTTTGCCTGACTCCCATCTCCCTCTATTCTGTCACCCTCCCTGACTTTACTCATATCACTCCTTTCAACCCTGAGATAGACCCAGGCAACCATCTTGTGTGTATCCTGCTGTATGTTTTTCTATGTTATATGATTATAGGATTAATATCACACACACACACACACACAAACACACTCATCATATACAAATATCACACATACAGTTTTGGTCAATATTTCTCTCTTTTCAAAGGATTGGATTGGATCTACTTTTATGTATTTTGCTTTTTTCACTTGGCATTATACAGAATTCTTGCCAACTCACGAGGTTATTTTTGGTTTGTTTGTTTGTTTTTGTTTTTAAATGGCTGTATGGTAGTTTTGTGGGGTGGATGAATCAAAGCTCTCCAACAATTGCCCTATGGATGGGCATTCACCTTTTTTGTTTTTCTGTTTTGTTGGTGGTATTGTTTGTTTTGCTAGTAGAGTGTTGCAGTAAATACCCTTGTTCATAATTCCTCTCATATTTTCTGTGGTTATTGGTGCTCAGGTAAAGCACTCTTATTTATATAGGGTAGATCCCTAGGAGTGAGTTGGCTCTGTCAAAATATATAAGGATTCTTAATTTAAATACAGATGTTTCCAGATTGTTTTTCCCAAAGCCTTTAATAATTCATCCACATTCTTACCAGCAATGTGTGGAAATACTTTCCTGCCATATCCCTGGCAGCAATATGCATAAGCAGACTTTTTCATTTGTGTCTGTCTAATATCTCCTTGTTATTTTAATTTGAATTTTCCAGACTGCTAGTTTATTTTAATACATTTCTTGGTTTTGCTTTTCTCTGAGTTGCCTATGCTGCCTCTCTTGCCCATGTCTATCCCTATTGTAAATTTGTAAGACAAATTATATATCACAGTTAAAAACACTTGGACTGTCCTCTCCATTACAAGTGCTTTTTTCAAAGCCAGTGTTTATCTAGTAGATGTTATGCTGTCTTTTAATACATAGTTTAAAAAACATAGCCAAATATATCTATCTTTGTTTTTACAGCTTTTCAGTGTCCAACCTTGGTTGAAAAGGTCTCTGCCACCTAGATTGTACAAGCAAAGCTAGTTTTTCTTGTAGAATTTAAATTTATATATTTATTTTTTACCTTTAAGTTTTCAATAACACTGGTATTTATTAAACAAAATGAGAAATCTCATGTCTCATTGAATAAAAATAGTACATTTGTTCCATTAAATTCTCAAATATGTGGGCATTTAATTTTGAATACTCTATTTTGTACCAATGATCTTTTGCCTATTCCTAGATCATTACAATGTTGACTACATTATGGTTAGCTTCACAGAATGATTTTCTATCTGGCAGAACAAGTCTTCCTTGCTAAAACAATCTATTTAAATTTTTTGACTTTTCTCAGGGATTTATTCTTCCATGGAAATTTAAAAAATCATGTTACCCATTTCCCCAAATTCCTTAAAGTATATTTAAATCTATGTATGTATGGATGTGTGTGTGTAATTAAATATATATATACACACACACACATAATTCTATATATGCCTGGTGTATTTCTTGGTAAATTTCCCCTAAATATTTTCCAATATTAATTGCTATGGTGAATGTAATACTTTTCTATTTTCTTTTCTAGTTGCATATTAGTTCCAGTCATTTTTTCCCAAGAGTATCTTGATTTTACATGATATCAACCAAAAGATATGTTTCCAATGTTCTTATCATTTGTTTCATATACTTGTATTATTTGTTGATAACTTATTGGTGATAGTGAACATCCCTATAGTTCTTGATTTAAATCAAATGGTTTTATTGTCATCTATGATAATATTTTTGATTGGTCCTCCTCCCCAGATGACTCCCTTGTCTGTCTGCTCATTGTTTCTGCTCATTGTCTCCTTGCTGTGTCTGCTCACTGTGTCTACTCGTTATGTCTGCTCATTGTGTTTGTTTGTCTAGTTTAGGAGCCATTAGGAACCAAACCCCAGGACCTCTCGTGTGGGAGGCAGGTGCCCAATTACTTGAGCCACATCCACTCCCTGCTTGTTGTGCCTGCTCATTTGTCTGCTCATTGTGTCTGCTTGTTGTTGTACCAGCTTGTTACATCTGGTTGTCTTCTTTAGGAGGCACTGGGAACCGAACCTGGGACCTCCCATGTGGGAGACAGGTTCCCAACTGTTTGAGGCACATCCGCTCCTGGATTGTTTATATATATATATATATATATATATAAATAATTTTTAAAGAAGCTTAAGATTACATAAATGTTACATCAAAAATTTAGAAGATTCCCATATCCCCCATCCTCTCCCCTCCCACACTTTCCCACATTAACATCTTTAATTAGTGTGGTACATTTGTTACAATTGATGAACACATATTAAAGCATTGATACTAACTTCTGACAATGTATAATGGCCTGTTTTATTGCATCATGTTAACTTTGTGGATTTTCTTATTACTTTAACAATTTTTCTCAAATCCATCTAGTTTCTCAAATAATTTATAAATAACATGTTTTCCATATAATGTATTACAGACATTTCTCTCTTAGATCTTATTGCATTGGTTTGATATTCTAGACACTTTAAGAATAATGGAAAGTGTGGCAATGATCTTTTACTTTATGATTTTAAAGGGAATAACCCTAGAATTTTTTTAAAAAAAATTTAATTTTAATTTTTAAAAGATATTTAGATTACATAAATGTTACATAAAAAATATAGTGGATTTCCATATGTCCCACTCCCTACCCCTCCCACACTTTCCAACATTAACAACATCCTTCATTAGAGTGGTACCTTTGTTACAATTGATGAACACATATTGGAGAATAGTCACTAAGTGTGGATTATAATTTACATTATAGTTTACACTCTCTCTGACACAATTTTGTAAGTTATGACAAGCTATATAATGGCTTGTATCCATCATTGCAATGTCATTCAGGACAATTCCAATGTCCCAAAAATGCCCCCATATTACACCTATTTTCCCTCTCCCTCCTCTCAGAACTTCTGGTGGCCACTGCCTCTACATCAATGATAAAAGTTCTTCCATTGCTAGAATAACAATAAGTCTATAGTAGAATAATAGTAAATCTAATTTACTCCATCATTCATTCCCCAATCCTGAGGATTCTGGGATGGTGAGGCCCACTCCACCTCTAATTGAGAGAGGGACTAGATCCCATGGGGCAGATGGATGAGACTATCTTGCTTGCAGTTGCAGACTCTCTGTTCCTTGGGATGGTTGTTGTCTATCATCATCTCCTTGTTAGTTGTCCTGGGTGAGACCAACGAACGGGAAAGTAGATGTTGCAACTCTGTTGAGATTCAGGGCCCAACTGGCACAAGGAAAGCTCAAAGTTTAAGTCTCTTGGACATACACCTATGAACTCTAGTACTAACTATAGGTTCAAATAGAAGGGGCAGAAGAGCCATGGGTAGGGAAACCACAACTGAGTCCAACTCTGTCACACTGGGGAGCATAAATTCCGAGGTAAGGCCCACTGGCAGGGCACCAGATTCCTGGGCTGTCTGCCCTGCCTATAATGTCTGGATGTCTCTAGCACCCTCAGGAGCCCTGCTATTTGAGGCAATATTTACCGTGGCAGTCAATGAGATCCTGCTGACACGTGCATAAGCGTAACCTCTGGACTGACCTCCCAACTCACTTTGAAGTCTTTTAGTCAATAAACTCATTGTCTTTACCCTTTACCCTTTTTGGTTAAAGTCTTTTTCCAGTTGCATTGCTAGTTGGCACTTAGTAGTAATCCCTTGGTGCCAGGGAGGCTCATCACCAGGAGTCATGCCCCATGCTGCGGGGAATGTATTGCATTTATATGCTGAGTTTGGCTTAGAGAGAGGCCACATTTGAGCAACAAGGAGGATTTCAGGAGGTAACTCTTAGGCAGCCTATAATACTAGGCTCAGTTTCAATTTCTAAAGAAAAGGTTCATAAGTACAGTCATCAATATCAAGGGTCCATCAGTGGTCTATCCTCCTTCACTAGTCACTGCCCCTGTACTCAGGGGATTCTTGCTGTCCCATAAGAGAATGTAGCAGAGCTCCCCAGGATGGGAATTTGATATTCTTTCGGTTATTGTGTGAATCTCTACCCACTGTGACAATGCCCCATCAACACTTGAACACGTTCATATGCCTTATAGATATGCCCTAGGTGGAACTCTTTCCCCATCATTGACACCCTGCACCAATGATACTCCCCTGCCACAGTTGTAACTCTTCTGTGATGCAAAACTTAAAAAATGAAGCCAACCCAAAATAACCAAATAAAATTAAGAGGAAAATGAAATAATGATAGTTTAAAAAATAACAAATAAAACACCAAAAATTAAAAAAGTTGAAATAATAGAAAAATAATAAAAAATAAAATGTAAAACATTTTTTTGACATTATGTCTTCCATTACTGTAAGATCTGTTGTCTTGTATGTTGTATGTACAGTGACATTTTCTTCTGTTTATTTCCCCAGTGTCTTATTTTTTTTTCATTTTATCTTCAAAGAAGCTGAAGGTTACAGAAAAGTTATGTACAGAATATAGGGGATTTCCATATACTCAACATCCTCCCCCCTTCCCCCTTTCCCCTATTAATAACATTTTTACACATGGATGGTACTTTCGTAACAATTGATGTACAAATATTGAAACATTGCTATTAACCATGGTCAATGATTTACATTATGGTTTACATTTTGGGCCATACACTTTTATAAATTTTGATGAAATTTAACATGGCCTATATCCATCATTGCAAGATCATGTAGAACAATTGAAATGCCCCCAAAATGCCCCATGTTCCTTCTATTCCTCCCTCTCCCTCCCCTCGGGACCCATGGCAACCACTAAGCTTCACTCCTTGAAGAACAAGATTCATAGTTACTTGCAACAACATTGAGGGCTTACATACTGGCCTGTCCTCCCCTATTAGGCACTGCCTATGCTCCTGAGAGACTCCCTCCCCTCTATTTGAGAACATATCATGAATCCCCAGGGTGGGAGTCTATCACCTTCCTGTTCATTGTGTGGGTCTGCACCCACTGATACAACACACTATGACAAGATGAACCTCACTCCCTAGGTGAACCCTGTCCTGCATGCCTGCCCCGTCCCCCCACGTCCAACATCCTAAACCAGTAACCTTCCCCTGCCATATTTGCCAAAAAAACATTCCCAACACTGTAGTTTAAACAACATACCCACAAATCCCTAGAGCTCACCTGCTCCTTCTCCTGGCCCTCCCCCCAGTTCCATGAATCATCCAACCCACCCCCCTACACCCTACCTCCTTCACATACCAGCACTGCTCAGCCCAATATCATCACTGAACCTCTCTCAAGCCCATCTATTGAACAATTACACACCCTTCTACCTTATCATAGATTTTTGCTCATATGGGCAATGGCTCACAACCCTCTACTCCCTTTCTGTCTCCTTTAAACCTCATCTTCCAGACTCTAGCTCTGTGAGTGTGCTCAACTTGCTTAATTCATATCAGTGAGGTCATGTAATAGTTGTAGAGTTAACTATTGGTCCCCTACTAATTAACAAAGAGTATTCACCTTAGTAGACACGGGAGCTGAATGTATTTTAATTCACGGCAATGTGGTGCAATTCCATGGGCCAGTGCTGGCTATAGACAACTATGGGGGGAAATAATTTATGCTAAGCAACAACATTTAGTTTTACAAATTGGACTATTAACTCCCCAAAGATATACAGTGTATATTTCTCCTATACCCAAATTTATTTTAGGAATTGACATTCTCCAGAATGCCACATTATAGACTACCATAGGAGAATTCCACCTCCAATGAAGAGTAATAAAGGTGGTGTTAAGGGAGTAAGCTAAATGGTCCCCAGTGAAGGTGTCCTCACCCCAAAAAACTGTAGTGACCAAATAGGACAAATTCCCGGGGGTCACCAGAAAATTACTGCTACAATTAAGGAATTAAAAAGGGTAGAGAAAATAATAACTACCTATAGTCCCTTTAATAGTCCTATGACACATGACAGTAGATTATTGTGAATTAAATAAAGTAACACCACTGTTGTATGCAGTGGTTCCAAACATTGCTGGTTTATTGCAAGAATTTAGTACCAAGTTATGTTGCTATTACTTTGTTTTAGATCTTGCTAATACTTTTTAAAATATCTCCTTAGACAAGTCAAGCCAGCCTACATTTACCTTGACATGGGAAGGCCAACAGTGTTCTTTTACGGAGCCTCCCCAAGGCTATGTACATAGCTCAACCATCTTTCAAGGCCTTGTGGCAAAGGATCTGGCCAAGTGGAAGAAACCTGTGGCTGTAACCCTATTTCATTATATTGATGATATTATGTGAAGAAGTAATTTTTTTTCTGAATTAAAAGAAGTATCAGAGACAACAGTATCTCATCTTGACAGCCAGCAGCAGTCAATCAATTGGGACAAGCTGCAAGGCCTTGGCTGCTCTGTCAAATCCTTTGGTGTTGTTTGGTCAGGTAAGACAAAAGCTATACCCCCTGTTGTAATCAATAAAGTACAATGTTTTCCCACACCACAAACTTCAAAACAATTATTGGTCTTTCTGGGATTGTTGGGGGTCCTAGAGACCTCATTTAGCTCAAATATTGAAACCACTGTATGTGCTAATCAGGAAAGGTCATACATGGAAATGGGAGAACCCCCAGCAGGCTCCTTTTGAAGAAGTAAAGAGGGCAATAGCACAGGCTCAAGCACTAAGGAGGGTGGACAGTGAATTGGATGTGGCCAGCACCAATATTGGCTTTGGGTGGGGTTTGTGTCAAAGGCAACATTCTAAATGACCACCCCTTGGGTTTTGGTCCACAGTCATGGAAAGGGACTGAATTATGATATAGTCCCTTAGAGAAGAATCTATGTGTGGCATGCAATGCCTTGTTGTAAGTGGAAGGTTTAAGCCAAAGATGCCTGGTCACTCTGAAGACTGCCATCCCTATCTAGGGCTGGATCGCAGATCCTGGGAACAAACCTTGCTCTGGCAGTGCGCAATTAAGTACCTTAACAAAGTGGAAAGCTTACCTGCTGCAGCACAGTGATTTCAACACTAGCCTTTTTAAAGTACTGAAATACACAAGATGCTGGGCCCAGTGTCTTATGTGGAAGATTCTTTGGCCCAAATTACAACCCCCAAGGTGGCTGTTGAAGTGCCCACTAAAGAATGCAGAGGAACAATTCCAGAAAATGCATGGTAAATGGATGGTTCAGCTAGTGGACAGCCTCCTGTGTGGATGGCTGTAGGTGTGCAGCCAAGCACTGACACTATTTGGTGGAAAATGGGCACCATGCAAAGCAGTCAATGGGCTGAATTAAGAGCCATGTGGATGGTTATAGTACATGAGCCCAGGGATGCATTAACAATCTGTACTCATAGTTGGGCAGTATACAAAGGACTTACCACCTGGATAGCAACTTGGAAACAGGAACAATGGACTGTCATGGGCTGCCCTTGGTGGGGGAGAAATCTATGGAAGGACATCTGGGATGCCTGCGAGAAGAGACAGTTAGCTGTCTATCACATCCCTGCCCACTCCTCTAATACCCTCCTTGGGAATGTTGAGGCAGATGCCCTCGTGAAGGTCTGGAGCCATCCCACTGAGATCAGAGAAGCAGTGGAATGGCTCCACAAAAAAATCAGACATCATGGTTACCAGACCTTGTGGCATTTAGCCCAGCAGTTCCAGCTGCTTGTCACTCATCAGCAGCTTGTGAACATTACCCACAAGTGTCTATTGCGCTCACTCCAGCAATCACGGCAATTACTCATTGGATGGGACATATTGGCCAAGCATAGACCCCAGTAACATGATGGCAAGTGGATTACATTGGTCCCCTTCTGCTCTCGGAAGGGGCAAGGTATGCTTTCACTGCTACAGACACAGCTGCAGGACTCTTGTTGGCCTTCCCAGTAGGAAAGGCCAACCAGTGGGCTACTATTTGCTGCTTAGGAAAAGTAAATGCCCTATATGGGGTACCAGCCCAAATTGACAGTGACCAAGGGACTCTATTTACCGGTCACCTAATGCAGTCTTGGGCAATGGACCAAGATATTGTTTGAACTTCAATTTACCTTATAACCCCACCGATGCAGGCCTTATAGAGAGGATGAATGACCTTTTAAAGGAACAAATAAAGGTGATAGGGGATCATTACAACAATGGACTAAGAGACTGTATCCACGGGAGTGGATGTGCTCAAGCAGTTAAGTGCCTTCTTCCCACATGGGAGGTCCCAGGTCCAGCCCCTGGTGCCTCCTAAAAACAAAAACAAACAAGCAAACAAACGAAAAAAACAACTCAGGGGAGCTGATATGGCCAAGTGATTGAGTGCTGGCTTCCTACATATGAGGTCCCTGTACCTCAAAAAAAAGAAAAAAAAAAAGGGACTGTATTGACCCTCAGCACTGAGGGCTGTGGCCCCCTGCTCCAGTTGAAATGCTAACAGTGGGACCAATGCAGGCATTGAGAATTCAGGTTAAAGGGCCAGTCGCCCTACAGCCCCAAAGGGGAAGTAATAATCATCTACTGCTGCCTATGCCTTAAACTATACAACCTGGGGGAAATGAAGTCCTTTGTCCATGGTACTGGCCTATGCAGTCTTGCTGGTTGGGAATCTTAAGGCCATGGGGAATAGGAGTCTCCCAACACATTGTTATAAGACCACAGTTTATTCAAAAAATGCCAGTAAAAATCTTTATTAATAATCCAAGGTCTCCTATTCCCGCTGGAGCCCTATGTGTGTCTATGTGAACTCTCCTTATGTCTAAACCAGTTTTTGGTGTCACTGTAGAAAACACAGAGAATTTAGAAGGGGAAAATGTATGGTATTGGAAGCCTCCTTAACAGCGCTCCCCTACCTGGTACTTTGTTATTTACTAATGAAACTGTTGCTTGTATCCTGTCAGACCAGCATGATCTACCCCTTATTGTTCCCCATAAACATCTTTCTTTTCACCCATAGAGTCCTAGCCAATACCTTTCTACAGCAGGCTTTGGCAGTAACCCATGTCCACAATTGAACCCAATGTTGGTTTTGCCCAGACTTACCATCCTCAAGTGCTACTGGCCTTCCTTGGATCATAATTCTTGCAAATTGGACAGCGTGGAATGCCTTGCTGGCATGGCAGAATACAATCCATCGACTAGTTTTGAACAAGAACTTCTCAAGACTGTAATCCAGCTGCTGTCTTTCAATGAGACTCATAATTATATTTTTCCCCTTGTAAGGGAACAGGTGAATAAGCCTAGGCCTTTATTGGGATATTCTGTATGTGGTGGTTTAGGTTGGTTAATGGCTGAGTCTGTCACCTTAGATCACATCACTCCTGTCTGTGTGGAACGACAAGAGGGAATCCATGATATGGGGTGGTAACTCCTGACGAGTTGTATAATTTTACTAGCAAACTAGAAAAGGACAGTCTTTTCCAATGGCAGACCTCTTACCACTCATTTACTGGGGCTTACTCATCCCCTAAAGGATGGCTATGGACTTGCGGGCAAAACAGGTGGCTGCATTTGCCCTATAACTGGACTGGACGATGCACATGGGGACAACTGTATGTCCCCGCCATCCTATATGACTTATTACCCCATACTCCTAGTAATTGGGAAATGATCAAGGCTAGATATAAAGTGCGCCCCCTGGTGGTTCTACCCATTGGCTGTTTTTGTGCCAGGTGGTGCTTCAATTGTCACTGAAAAACACATAACTGCTTTAGCCAATCATAGTGCTCAGGCCCTTAATAACTCCAAATTAGCCATTTCCTTACTAAATGAAGACACTACCCAACTATGAAAGGTGGTTTTGAAAAATAGATGGCTTTAGATATTCTTACTATGGTACAAGGTGGGACCTGTGCCCTCGTTAATGTTCAATGTTGTATATATATATTTGACCACTCCCATAATATTTCACAAGCTCTAAATCATATGCAAGAGCACATACAGCACATTGATAATTAGCTATTGACCCCCTGTCTGATTGGTTTAATTCCCTTTCTTGGCCCTGGTGACATGTTTTCATAGGTCTACTAGCTTTTGGTGGAGGGCTTCTGTTATTCTGTTGGCCTTTATTCTGTTGCTGTGGAACGTGGATGCAATGCTTGTCCTATGGTCAATGTAGGCTGCTGCATGGGGGTGGATAGTGGGCACCCAGGGCCTGTGCTCCCCCTCAGTCCTCAGCATGTAGCTGCCTGTGTGACCTAGACAGAAGTTAAAGGTTAACAACCCACCCCAGAGAGGGGAGAATGTACAGATCAGGGGTTCTTAACCTTTTCTGTTCCATGGACCCCTTTGCCAGTCAGGTGAAAACCACAGACCTCTTACTAAGTCCACACTATACTGTGTATTATTTAATAAATATATCACACCACACCAACACATCCCCACAACAATAATGTATTTGAATTTCAATTTAAGCTCATGGATGCCTTGTTAAGAACCCCTGGTATAGATGGTATTGTAAACCTTAATGACCCTTAGAGCAGTTAAACTTCATTCCTGCGATAACATCACCATATGTGCCATCACGGGACCCTAGCAGAATCTCTGTTTTCATAGCCTATGGAATGTCTTTGTTCTGAAATCCCTTATATCACCGCTCATTTTCCCATGTCTTTGCAGAGTGCTATCTTCATATTTTAGACTGCCGCCACTGGAGACTCTCTCCTGTTTGTAAGTCCAAATAAAAGTTATGTCTGACTCAGTGCCAAGTGCATTCTTTGGTCTTGTGGCTGTCCCAACTCGTGCCCTTCAGGAGTTGGGGTGGAACACACATACATTTAGGCGAGTTTTCTTTTTCGTGCTGTCATTACCAGATTTTGAAATAAAAGTTACACAGGATTCATAAGATGACTAGGAAGAGCTTTCTAAAATTTTTTTCTGGCCTAGGTTAGTTGAATTAACATTATTTTAATTTTATTTTTTAAACAAACATAATAAACTTTATGTCTGATGCACAGTTCAGTGAATACATTTATATGCATTCATGTAGCCACAACTATAATACAGAACAGTTTCATCATCCCAAAGAACTGCCTTGTACTATTCCTTTATAGTTACACCCTCCCCCACCCCAACCCCTGGCAACTTGTTCTACGCTACAGTTTTGTAATTTTGAGAATGTTAAATAAATGGAATCATAAACTATATAACCTTTTGAAACTGACTTCTTTTACTCACATTAAGCCTTTGAAATTCACTATGTTGTTGCATGAATCAATAGTTCATTTGTTTATTCATTCAGCCATTGAAGGACATTTGGGTTGTTCCCAATTTTAGACAATTATGAATAGAGCTGCTATAAACAGGTTTTTGTGTGAACTTAAGTTTTAATGTCTCTAGGGTAAATACCAAAGAGTGGGATTGCTGGGTCATAAGGTAAGTGTATGTTTAACTTTATGACAAACTGCCAAACTGTTTTCCAGAGGGTCTGTACCATTTTGTATCTCCATCAGCAGGTATGTGCATTCCGGTTGTTCAGCATCCTTGCTAGCACATGGTATTGTTATTATTTTTTATCATTCTAACAGGAGTGCAATAGTATCTTATTATGGTTTCAATTTGCATTTCTCTAGAGACTAACTATGTTAAACATTTTTTAATGAGCTTATTTGTTATCCATATATCCACTTTGGTAAAGTATCTATTCATGTCTTTTGTCTCTTTTGAAATTGGATTGTTTTCTTTTTTTTTTTTAAAGATTTTATTAATTTATTCATTTATTCCCCCCTTGCTGCTTGTGCTCGCTGGGTCAGCTAACCACGCCGTGCGGGCGGGCTTGCCTTCACCAGGAGGCCCTGGGAACCGAACCCGGGGCCTCCCATATGGTAAACGGGAGCCCTACTGATTGAGCCACAGCCGCTTCCCAGGATTGTTTTCTTACTGTGGAAGTTTTATATTCATTATATAGCCTGGTTTCCAGTCTTCTATTTGCTTTGTGATTTCCAATTATTTCCTTCCAGCCTGTAACTTCTTTTTACATTTCCTTGACCATTTCTTTCCCAGAGTAAAAAAGTGTTTTCAGTTTCAATGAAGACCAATTTATAGATTTTTTTCTTTTATGGATCATGCTTTTGGTGGTATATTTAAGAATTATTTGCTTAATCCCAGTAATGAAGCTTTTCTCCTATGTTTTCTTCTAAAAGTTTTATAACAACATTTTACAATTATATCTATGATCCATTTTATGTTAGTTTTTGTGGGAGGCATGAGGTCTAGGTTGACATGCATTTTATTGCATATGGGTATTCCAACAACATTTTTTATAAAGGGTACCCTTTCTCCATTGATTTGCTTTTGCATATTTTTCAAAAATTAATTGGTCATATTTGTGTGAGTCTATCCCTGGGCTTTTGCTTCTGTCCCAAAGATCTATTTATCAATCCCTTCAGTAGTACCACAATGTTTTGATCATTGAAGCTATATAACAAGACAAAATTGGGTAGTCTATGTTCTCCAACTCTTCTTTTTCAGAATTGTTTTGACTATTCTAGTTTCTTTATTATTGCATATAAATTTTAGAATCAGCCTGTCTATAACTACAAAAGAAATCCAGCTTGGATTTTTATTGGAATTGTGTTAAATCTATATACCCATTTAGGGAGCATTGATATTTTTACTATATTATCTTCCAATCCACAGTATCTCTCCAAATATTTTGGTCTTTGGTTTCTTTTATCACTGTTTTGTAGTTTTCTGCATATAGATCTTGTACATATTTTGCTAAAATTTTAACTATATACTTGATCTTTTTGTTGGTATTGTAAATGGTTTTTATTTAAATTTCAGTTTACAATTTTTCATTGCTAATATATAGAAAACCAATAATTTTGTTATTGTTGTTGATCTTTTATCCTGCAATCTTGCTAAACTTGCTTATTAGTTCTTGAAGTTTCTGTTATAGATTCCTTGGGAATTTCTATGTAGACAATTTTCATGTCTGAAAATATGGGAAGTTTTATTTCTTCCTTTCCAATCTGTTTGACTTTTATTTCTTTTTATTGTCTTATTGCTTTGTCTAGGACATGTAGGATGTTGAATAGGAGTAGTAAGAGTGGATATTCTTGCCTTGCTCCCAATGTTATGGCCTTTCACCATTAAGTATGATGTTAGCTGTGGGTTTTTTTTTTTGCAGATGCCCATTAATACATTGTGGAAGTTTTCTTCTATTCCTAATTTGCTGAGAGTTTTAAAATGAATACCTGTTAAATTTTGTCAAATGCTGTTTTCTGTATCAACTGATATGAACATGTGTTTTTTCTTCTCTAGACTGTAGATATGGTGGATTACATTAATTTTTGAATATAAAAAAAGACTTGCATTTCTGGGATAAATCTTACTTCTTTGTGTTATATCATTTTTATATATTTTTCCTACTTAATTTGCTCATATTTTGCTGAGCATTTGTGTATCTATGTAAGAAGAGATATTGATCTACATTTTCTTTTCTTCTGCTTTCTTTGTCAGAGTAATGATAGCCTTATAAAATAGATGGAAAGTGTTTCTGGAAAATACTGTGTAGAATTGATGTTATTCTTTATATATTTGGTAAAACTCAACAGTCAAATATTCTGTGCCTTGAGATTTCTTTTTCAGACGTTTTTAAAGTACCAATTCAATTTCTTTAATAGTTATAGGATTATTCTGATTATTTATTTCTTCTTATATGAATCTTGGTAATTTGTGTTTAAGAAACTGATCCATTATATCTGAGTTGTCAAATTTATGTGCATAGTATTATTTGTTGTATTCACTTATTATCCTTTAAATGCTTGTGGGGTTGTAGGGGTATCTAACCATTCATTCTTGATATTGGTAATTTATATCATCTCTTATTTTCTTAACCAGTCTCGCTAGAGATTTCTCAATCTTAAAGTTTCAAAGAACCAATTTTTGGTTTCATTGATTTTCTGTATTGATTTTCTGTTTCCAATGTCATGGATTTCCATTTCTTATCTTTATTATTCTCTTTATTTGGACTGGTTAGTGTATATTTTGCTCTTTCCCGCTCTAGTTTCTTAATGTAGAAGCTTGTTGATTTGAGATACTTCTTTTCTAATATAAGCATTTATTATTATAACTTTCCTTCTATGCTCTGCTTCAGTTGTATCCCACAGTTTTTCATATATTATATTTTCATTTTTATTCAGTCAGAAATATTCAAAATTTTCCTTTGAGACTTCCTCTTGATCCATGAAATTTTAGAAATGTGTTGTTTAATTTCCAAATGTTTGGAGATTTTTCTTTGTCTGTTATTGACTTCTAGTTTAATTATTTTCAGAGAATGTATTTTGTATTATTTCAATTCTTTTAAATTTGTTAAATTTTAAATTTTTAAAATTTATTTTTTAAAAAGCTAAATTAAATTGAGCTGTAAACCCACATGTTCATGGTATCTTTTTCAATGACAGGTTATTAATCATCTTTTAAAATACTATATGGTAACTATTTTATTAAAGTTCTTCACATCCTCAGGTCAATTTTGGCAGTTCAATTTTGGCAGACAAATACACAAGCAATTATCTGTTTCCTCTAGGTTTTAAAATTTGTTACCATATACTTGCTTATAATATTCTCTTATAATTCTTTTTATCTTTTATCTATCTGGGATTTTCTTTTCTTCTCTACCCTAATCTTATGTTTTATTAATATCTTCTCTTTCTCCTTTATTTAGATTCATGAAGGGTTTATTTATGCTATCAATTTCTTCCAGGAAATAGTTTTTGGATTTATTTACAATGTTTACAATATTTTTCCTTTTTCCTTATACTTATATAATTTTTTTTAGGAGGTACAGGGGCTTGAACCCTGGACCTCATATATGTGAATCATGTACTCAACCACTGAGCTCCACCTGCTTCTTCATGGTCTTTCTTTTTAAAGTGAGAATTTAGTTTATGGAATGACTCATATACTTGAATTTTTCCTTCCACATTATAATTATTATTTGGTTTTACAATGCTTTTTCTCTTCTTTTCTTGTTTATTTGATCAAGTTAATATTCACTCCATTACCCATGTTAATCTGGTAGTTTACTATATTTTTTCAATCCATTAATGTTTTCCTTTCATCTCCCTAAACTATATATACACATATTTATTTAAATTATATGAAAACAAGGTATTCTTATTACCACTTAAAGGTATAGTTTCCCTCAGTAAAAGAATTTATTTCTCCCCAATAAGATTAGATCTTTAGAATATTCACTCTCCTTTCTTCTTCCCTTCCATCCATTATTCCTGTTATAGAATTTCTCTTGAATATATCTTTATTGTTATAAGAATCTTTAACATGTAAGTTTCATATTTTTAGTCTATTTTAAGTAATATATAAAGATGTATATAGTTGCAATATAGATAATGCAATTATATAATGCATATATATGTGTATTTATGTGTGCAAATATATTTATGATATATAAATTATAAGCTATAGTCACATATATGCATTGTAAGGTTCATTGTTTACCACACTTTCCTCTGAGACCAAGTTCAAGTTTATTTATTGTTTATATAAAATCCTTTTCTCTATTGTTTTTCTCAGATGGTATATTTGGATGATATTGTTTATGAATTCTTGTGTATTTTTAATAACCTTTCTTTCACCTTGATAGGTGACTTTCTTAACTCTGTTTAGAAATACTAGGAGTCAGATAATTTCTGTTAGTAGTGGTAGATATTGTTCCTCTATCTTCTAACTATAAGTGTAAAAGCACAATCCTTCTTATGTAGGCAGCTTATTCCTTCGTGTGGATGCTTGTAAGCTTTTCTCTGTATCCGCTGGGGCCAGGAAATGTACCAGACTGTCCCAGGTGTGTGTTTCCTCACCAGCCTGGACTGAAACATGGTCATCTCCAGATCTGATCTTTCTTTACCTAAGGGAAATGGTCTTCTGTTATTTGTTAAATTATTATCTTGCCTTTAGTTTCCACCTTTACTTTCTGAAGTTCTATTTTAGCCTTATGTCTCCTTATCTTTTTTCATGAATTCTATCTTTTTATATTTTGAGATATTTTTTTCCATTTGATCTTCCACACCACTAATTTTGGTTTTTACACTGTCTGGTTGGTATAGTGGGAATGTCATTTCCCCCCTCAAAACAGCTTTTTTTTGTACTGCACTTGAATTATCTTTTGGGATTTTGTTCAGTTTTTTATTTGTCTCTTTTGGTAGTTCTGTTTCACTGGGCCTGAGTTCTTTTTGCTTAGGCTTGTCTTTATCTCTCTGACAACTGGCCTCTGTTTTTGTTAGATCCCTGAGACTCAGATATGATTGGGGTATATTAAGTGGTATAGTAGTCCCAAAAGAAGTTCAAGAGGGAGCAATCGCTTCCTCTGTGCACTAGTGGTATAGAACCAAGCAGATACCAAGTTGACTGCTGAGGTACATGGAGTAGAGGAAGACTTCTGAATATATGGTCTCCTTGGGTTTTGCCAAGGTTAGGGAAAGGAAGGACTGGGCCCATCCATGTGCTCCTTCTTGGACTTTCAGGAATCAGGAAGTCATGCTCTTTCCTGAGAGTTGATCTTGACCTTCTCTGGGAGTACAAAGATCTCTGCAATTTAAGGTCTCCCCCGATGCATCACTTTATGACCCTCACCTTAAGTTTTGGTCTTTGGTGCCTAACCAGCTTAAGAGGGAGATGATCTTATTCTCTCCACTAGCATCTCCAAGGAACCCAAGGCTTCATTTGCTCCTGATAGCTTATAGGTCCACACAGCTGTTCAGTGCAGGACAGGGAGACAGAGGGCATGAATTTGGCAGTGGAGTGTATAACAGTTATAATCAGTCTGCCACCTTCCCAGAGTCACCTACTAGGTCCATCCTCTCTCTGATAGCTATTTAAGCATTCCTTGGGCTTAGAGGGATTTGGTGCCCAAGTTAGCTCTGGCTAATTAGTGTCCTGAAACAGAGGCTTGATTTTTCTTCAGACTGTTGCTGAATAATTTTCATTCAATTTAAAGAATTTAAAAGCATAAGACTGATATTTGACCTGTTAAGACATAAAATGTTTAAATAAAGATGTTAATATTTATCGGAAGCCAGAATTATAAGATTTAAATAGAGAAAATTGTTACAAATTAAACCAACTGTCAAGAATAGACTCATTTTGATCTTCCCTGTGATTTAGTTTCTTTTTCTTAGGAAAGACTTCAAATTTGTGATGTTTCAAAAACAGAATTTGCACAGGCATTTACAGAGTTAGATGTAGAGTTAAGGGAATAACATTTTAGTCAAAAGATGCTTTATAAACAATACAATTAAGTCATTGATATTTATCTTTTGTTCCCTGAGAGTCTTTATTCGGTTTTGCCTCCATAATATCTTGTGTGTAACTTTTGTACCTTTGTTCGATAGTGAGGTCCTTTTAATGGGTAGATAGGTTCAATTGGGTTATGATAATGTGATCATTAAGGATTATAATTCTGTTCAGATAGCCTGTAACATAACTAAAAACAGAGCAATAAATCTTTTTAAAAGACAGTATAATTGATATAAAGCAAGGTGTAGGTGAAATGGAATTACCCAATTCTGAACACAGAGTCAATGTGTTCGAAAGTGAAATTAGAGTGTACATTAAGCTTAAAAAACACTTGTATGATTTTGAAGCAATGAGAAAAATTTCTATGAATTCTAGTAACTTCTCTAAAAAGACTAATAGTAGAACAATTTTTAAAAATTCTCATTCGAGGAGGAGGAAATTAAGCATGTGCATGTAAGTTACAGTGATTAAAAGGTCACATTAGAACCTTCCTCCTCCCTTAAAAGTTAGCCTTGTTTCCTATAGGACTGATCTGAGGTTAAAAGGGGGAGAACTTTGATCCTTTTGTTTTTATCCTTGACCTTTTACTGACCTTTGGATGCCAACTATAGCTAAAGAATATTCTGAAGATTAAAGAGAGAAATTCCTTGAGGGGGGATTTTTCAGGTATGTTTTTGTTAAGTGTTTAACCTAACTGAATTCTCAGTTCTTACATAATTTCAGAACACAGGACATATACTCTAAATGCAGGTGTATTCCTTTAACTACAAGTATTTATTTAACAAATTTCCTCTCAAGTCTTCTGGTGTGAGACACAGCATGACAGTAGTTAAAGATCTGTCACCGTTCCCATTAAAAACCTTATTGTTTAGGCTTTCCTTCCTTGACTGTTTCAAATTACATCGAGCTGAAACTTGCCAAAGAAGTTGTCAGCTTAGATATGACTTTGATTCTGAAAAACTGTTGAAAATAGGAAAGCCATTTATAGTGACAGAAGAAAAAAGAGAAATTGGCTGGCATCAAATGTCTTTTCTTGCTGAAATATACTTGTTCATGAAGTTTCGCAAACAATCACAGTATGGATTGGTACATTTGACACTTCAAAAATAAGCATGCTTTAAAACAGGATAGATAATTAGCTGGAAAAATATATGTCTGTGAGTATATTAGAAATGTTTCCTGGCTTCATTTTATCAAGGGTGTCCAATATGTCACTCTGATAGGACTGAAATGGCAAGATTCTATTTATATGGGATATGAATCAGAAACAGCTCCAGAAGCTGCCATAAAAAGAACATTTGCATAAGAATATACATTTTCATCTCTTTGGTGTAGTCAGGGAATTAGGTTAAAACTATAGTATTTTGTATAATGCTTAGATTCATAATAAGTAAGACTCAATAAATAGGTTAATTGGAAATTAGACACCCCCAAGAATTTTCTGAATTGTACAAATCTGAGGAAATCAGCCAGAATACAGTCAAGAAAGACAAGGAGATGGGAAAATGAATGAAAATTGAAAGGCATGGATGAAAGAATTAAAAGCTCTAACATTTCTCTAATAGGAGTTCTAGAAGAGAATAGAGAGAATGGGGTAGAGGTAATATTTGAAAAGACCATGACTGAGAATTTTTTCAGAAGTAAAGAAAGACATAGGTCCTCAAATTTAACAATCATTGAGTTGCAAGCAGTATTTGATAAACAAATCCATACCTAGAATATCTCAAAATTACCAGAAAATAAGCCAGGTGGTTATTATTTTCTAGTTATTTTACTGATGACAGACTTCTCACAGCAAAAAGTGGATGCCAAATATACATTAAATAATACTTGCAAAGTCTTAGGGGGAAAACAGGCTGGGATTCTATTACCAGCTAAAGTGTCAGTTAAGAAAGAAGGCTACATATAGCCAAATGTAGATACACAAAGCTGAATAGTTTATTATTCAGTTTATTATCTATGGAGTTTATTATTCATTTGTTATTCTTTCCGCTAAAAGGTCTACTGATGTAGTTACTTCAGTAATAAGCAAATCAAATTGAAAAGGAAAGGGTGGGAGGCAAATTAAAGAGAAAGGCGTGTTGGTAAATATAAATTATTATTGACTGTATTCTCCTGTGGTGAATTGAAGTTTGGACATATTCTTGGTCTTGGTCCATATTCTGGTGGCTGTGGACCCACTCTAAAATAGGATCTTATGAAGATGTTACTTCAGTTAAGGTATGAACCAACTGAATCTGGTTGGACTTTAATCCAAATTACTGGAGTCCTTTATAAGAATTAAATTCAGAAATGGAAAGAAAAGCCACAGGGAGCAGCTAGAAGCTGGACGTCAATGGAATTTGGAAGAGAAAGAAGAAGACACTGCCACATACATTGCAATGTGATGGAAAAGCCAAGGACCAAGGAACACTGGCAGCCGATCCCAAAATGCCACTGTCTTCAGCATTTTGGAAGAAAGCATCACCTGGCTGACACCTCTGTTTTGGACTTCAATGCTGAGAGCCCATAAATGCCTGTTGTTTAAGCCAATCAATTGTATAGTATTTGTTTTAGCAGCTAGGAAACTAAAACACCCCCCAACTTCCTTCAAGAACACAATGATGGGAGGAAACTATTTGGAGTTAAAGCCATGCTAAGGTCCCCTTCTGTTTAGGGGAATAAAGATTTTGATTAAAAATAGGGTTTGCTAAGAACACATTTTAAAATTTTAAGGCTTACAAAATAAAGTGTAGAAATAGAAAGTGGAGCCAAACCAACCTCTAAGCTATGTGGTAATCTTCAGGTTAAGGATCCACTCTTCAGTCTTGACTTCCACGTCCAGGTCAATATGGAGGCTGGTTTGATTTGAGTTCCCTCATTCCAGACTATGTTACAGAGAGGCTTCAGGGTTTCCTAGGTGCATTGACCCCATGCTGAAGGTCACCTGATAGGTTCTTTCTAACCTATCCCGTTTCCAGGCAAAAGAAACCAGTGTTCTTCAGGAAAGAATTAAGAATGTATATAGTATTGTCAGTTATTGGAAGACACATGATAAAGGGGGTCAGGCAGATATTTTGTAAAACCCTGTCTGTCTGAAGAATGTGGGGTGGCTTTGGAAATGGGAAAGGAAATGCTAAAAAATGAAGTATCTCTAAATTGACAGCAATAATAATAGCTATATGTACATGTGCCGGGCATATTACATTAAATTATCTCATTTAATTCTAAAAACAACCCTGGAGTTTAGGTATCATCAACCTCATTTTAGTTATGCAACGATGTAATAGGTTATAAGTATGAATTCTGAATTTGAGCCCAAGTAGCTGCTTTATTTTCTACTCCTTTATGATGTATCTCATATAATACCCTTGACTCTAAATACCTTGTTCCACTGCTTGATATATCCTGAGCTTCTAAAATTGAGGGACAAAGCAAGAGCCATAGGATAATAACTGGTGTTCTGCATTTTTCATTTGTGTTTTTCTCTTTTAGTCTTTGACATACTTACTGTGTGACACAGAATGAAAAGATTATAACATAGGTCTTGTCCACAGTGAGCTACATCTTTTATTCCTTTAAGAATGTTAGTGGAATTTTAAATGGCATTTGGTATTGCTATTTGATATGTGTGCTATTTTGTGGTGGTTTTTGTTGGGGGGGGGTTGGTAGCTGGCAAGTTCTCTAGGCAGGGGAGACAGAACAAAAGTGATTTTAAAAACAAATCATATTATGATAAACTAAATTGTAAATACTCAACAGCTTATTAAAGTCTAAAGGAAAAGTTTCTTCTATTCAAGAGGGAAGGGCTGGTGTTATGTGGCATCTGGCTCTCTATGCTGGAGGTTAGGGGATGTTTTTTGCTAGACTGTCCTCACTTTTAATTCCAACCAACATAAAATAGATGAAATGGTCTGCCTACATTAATGTACGTAAAGCTGTTGTTGAGAAAATTGTACAAAATTGGGAGAAAAGTTTGTCAGTGTGAATACCATGCCACCTACAGGAGAAGCTTCAGCGCCCCTATATGTACTGGCCACATGCAAATATCAGAACACATGTGAATTGTCCAACCTTCTTCCCCCAGCTCTAACTTCAGGCCCTCCATCCAACTTCATGTTCCAAATTTGGCTTCCCATGTAGATTTCATCACAGGGAAGGATACACTGAGCAACATCCTGGTTGTTACATTAGTCTCTTTTGAATTTGAATTACTACCCATTATGTCTGAGAAACTAATCCGTGCCTGGTATATCAAGAGAATCCAATTTCTGAGCCTTTAAAACCCAAGTCCCAGTTCTGGGTTGAGATGCCACCTTCTGTGATCTATTGATGACCAGCCATTTCAGTTCTCCCCAGTGATGATATTCTCTGCCATCATCCCTTCATTCTATAGAATTCTTCTGGCTTATCTGTGTTTTATTATTATTTTGCTTGTTCTGTGTGTTCACAATGCTCAGTATTGAGATTATTTTTAACCTCATTTTCTCTGCTTTTGTTGTTGTTTCCTGAAGCAACACTTGGGGGTAAGTTAAGAAGTATGATTTACATTGAGAACTTGAGAAAGTTACATAGCAAACCTAAAACAAAGCAGAGTTCACTTACTCTGTATAATGCCCACCTAAATTCTACAGTTCAAGTGTGCATAACAGTATAAATTTCTAATCCATTGCATTAGGGATAGACTCACATGGTACAGTGCTCATACGATACAGATCACTAAAAATGGGTTACTTCCTAGATGGTGGCAGAGCTCTCTACCATGAAATGCCAAAGGCCAAGAAGAAACAAGTCTGGAGATATGCATTCCACTCCTCCAGCTGGCCTTCCATCTTGCACTTCCTGCCTGGATATCTCCCAGATGAGTGATTCCATGATCCTACCCTTCACACTGGCATTCACTGTCTGAGCCTCCCTCTCCTCATCTACAACATGGAGATCCAATGAGTCAGTATTACCCAAAGCATCCAGAACATTTTCTGGCACATAGTAATGACTCCAAAATTCCTCCCCGTACCTCCCTCCTCATCAAATCACAGTTCCTTTGGAGAAAAAGGAGTTTCTTATTTTCACTTTGGAAAATAGGTTGAGACAACTTCAGTTAGATTTCTTCTGCCCAAATACCATAGGAGGAGTTTTAAGGCTTGAACTCAGGTGAACACTGTGGCTAAGCGTGGACCTACAGCTTCTTGGAGATGCTAGGGGATAGCTTTCAGCCCCAATGGAAGCTGGGTTTCAAATCTGTGCATCCACCCCATACACCTGCCCCTGAGCATTCCTGCTTTGAAAGGAGCTTCTCTTTCTTGGTAGGAGGTGAAAGGCAGACAGTGCTGTCAGGGCACCAGGACGAGTGCCAGAGTATAATCAGGAGACTCCTAAACCTACTCTGCTCCCAAATGTACATACACTGAAGCAGAAGTATGCACAGCCCGGTCCCTCCACCACTTTCAGCGGTCTTTCTAAAACACACATCTGATCATGCTGCTCCATCTTTCATCGTTCCCAATTCCTGCACTCCAGGATGAAGTCATCATACCTCTGCCTGGCAGGCAAGGTCCTGCATAATCCATTGCTTGCCTGACTTTTGTTCAGCCTCACCTCTTGTCATTATTGGCTCCCTCTGCCCGCTACCAAAAGCATGACTTTACCTTTGCGTATCTCTTTTGTTTTCTGTTAGGGAAAGCTGTCCCAATGGCTTCAACAAATTCCTACTCATCCCACGTGATGCAGGTCTAGGGTATTCTGGAGACATCCCTGCCTCACTCAAAGGATTACTACACCCACCTTTGTTCTATTTCAATATTTTACACTTCGATAATATTTATCTAATTTAGTCATTGTCCGTTTGCATCCTTTTTACTAAAGAGGGCTCCCATGAGCTTCAGGCCCTACAAAATCTGGATCCACCCTAGAGCATAAAAATCAGGCCTGTGGTCTCAGTGACAGAGCTGCAAAAGAGACTGAACACACAGCCTATGGCTCCTAAGCCATGTCAGGGTCCCAACTGAGAAGTAGTGAGTATCATATCGATTTTCATTCTTTCTTTACATGCTATTTCCTCTTCTAAAATCTAAACACCTTCAAAGCAAGAACTATGTTCATTTCCCAATTCCTTCCATCAAGCACAGAGCATGACATGCTGTAAACTGTCATTAATGACTTGCAGAATAAATGAATTTTTTTACTAGATGTATGAAGCATAACATAGAAATATCAGACCTTTAGAACAGTGCTGTCCAATGGAAATATAATGTGAACCACAAATTTGAGCCACAGATGTAATTTAAAATGTTCAGATGCTCTTTTAAAAAACTAAAAAGAAGCAGGGGAAATTAATTTTAATAATCTATACTATTTAATCCAAACTATTATCATTTCAACAAGTTTCAGTATAAAAAAATAACTAATGGGGTATCTTACATTCTTTTTTTCACACTACACCTTTGAAATCTGTTGTGAATTTTACACTTGTGTGCATCTCAATTTCAAGGGCTCAATAGTCACATGTGGCCAGTGACTATCATATAGGACAGAGCAGATATGGAGAGTATGATTTTAAAAGCAGTGACAGGAAGAAGAAAATGCTTTTGAGCCAGCAATTTAACGATGGTTGCATTGGTGACTTCAAAGTCCTAATAATATTTTCTGCCTCATAAAATCACATTAATTTTATGTCAAAGGGCCCTCCTCCCCAAATCCTTACAGTAGATTGAGGGTGGAATGTGCACAGGTATCAGAATTTAAATGTAAATGTGGAGGTCATAGTGTTTTAAAAGTTATAGTAGAAATAAATGCAGCCTTCCCAGGGTCAGGTGTTTTTAACATGCAAATAGCATTGCAAAGTCCTGAAAGAGACTTATGAAGCATTGTAATAACTCCAAGACCCTTCATTTCACAGCAGAGTTTCCCAAGCTCATTATGTGAAAAGGAGCATGTTGTCTGGTACATTCTGTCCTGAGAAGCTAATCTGCTCTGAATCCAGTAGATGTGAAAGCTATATGTTTACATAAAAAAAAAAAATGCATTAGACATCCCTGATTGTAAATTTCCTAGGCAGGGAGCCTTGTGTAAATCACTGGTGTGGCTTTCTTGACTTTCTAGTCAAACTCGGCTGTGTGTCACTGCAAACAGCAAATTAAATTTCGATGAGCTTGGGAAAGTAATTGGGCTGTGAATGTTCCCCACTACTCGGAGAATTGTAAATGTCTGGAAAGAAAACCAAATGGTGTAAACTACAATCAATGTTTTGGGGGTAGACCAGGACCATAGAAATATAGAGCGGACGGAGACCTAAGTCCAACCCCTAATTTTTCAAATTAAAAAAAAAAAAAAAAAAGTAAGGCTCTTGGTTAAGTGGTTCAACCAAGGAGTTTTGACTGCAACTGAGATTAGGTTCCAGTTCTACTCACCCTTAAATCCCAGGTCACTCCTTTTCATCACGCTGCTGCCCCCTCTTCCTTCCACCCCTTCTTTTCTGTAGCTTTGACCATTTCTCTGAACTTTGCTACCTCTGGAAAGAGGGAGAGAGGGAGAGGAAGTAAAGCTGAAAGCTGTCAGCAATAGCTCCTTCCATAATTATGTAACATATGGTAATTGCTCCTACTTTTGCTGCCTTTGAAGAATAAAAACATACGATATTATATGTAAATGCCAGTTTGGGGGTAGAATACTAATTCTCTGAGCCTGAAGTTGATGGAGGGAAAATGAACAAAAGTGGGTCAGACAGCTAAAGGGATCTGGGCTGGGAAGAAGAATTCTGCTCAGAACTCAGCTGTCGAGAGTGGAAAATAGGTACTTGTTATTTATTTGATTGATTACTTAGATGAGGGAGGAAGGGGAGGAATGGCTGAAGGGCTCTTTATTCAAAGGCTTGGGACCTTTTGAACGTGGAGGAGTTTGGGGTTACTGGGAGCAGAATCCGGAGGTCCCTAGAAGGTGGCGACATGAGGGTGGCAGTGTGCCTCATGTAGACGGACGAGGCTCTGGAATCAGCAGGTCACACTCTTAGACTGGCTGTTTCCCAGCTGTGTGTCATCAAAATAACTTCTTGCCCTTTTTAGAACAAGAGGACTGACTCAAGTAAGTTTCTGGAGCTCCTACCCGTCCTCACAGTCTAGGAAGCTGAGGGGCTGGGGCAGGTCGTGTCACCATTGATGGAAAATTGAAGAATTTAAGAATCGAACTTGTCTGCAGAAAACAGGCAGGTCATCCAATCCTTTCCTTTGATATTAAGAAACCTAACCTTTCCGCCTTTCCTGATGGCTTAGAATAATAGGCTGAGGGGAACAAAGGGAACTCCTGGTAGAGCCAACAGAACCATGTTTTTTCCCCATCCCCTGACAAGCTCTCACATGGCCTCCCCTCTGCTCCCCTCCCCTCCCCCTTTATATTCTGCTTCAGAAACAAAATCATTCCTGTGCCTCCTTGTGGTTTCTGTAGCATTCATTTAAAAGCGTGTTTATTTTAAGTCTGAGTCGGCTCTGAGGATAGATTGAAAAGCACCAGCCTCAGGCGCTCTTGATCTCCTGCTCCTCATGAATGCGGTATTCATCACTTAAACGTAATATATTTATAATCAGGGCCAAGGTAGCACGACCTTGTTTTATTCTAAATAGATCACAGGCAGCTAGTTGAGGGGGCTTCCTGCTTTAAATCAGATGCAAGACGTTTTCGCCGTCAAGGACTTACATACAATTCGGTTGATCTCTTTAGGTTTGATCTGTTTCTTTCTTTCTTTATATAAAAAGAAAACAGAAGGGAGGCTGCGAGTGAAGGGAATGTGGTAAAGGCTCCCCACAAAACCAAACTTCAGGGGAACTGAAGATTGTTCAGTGTGGCCTTTCAATCAGAACAGAGAGGGGGAAGGAAGCCTACATGTCTGAGGCTTAGATCTTCCAACCCAAGGTAATTAATTTCTAGGCCACGTTCTCTCCCCCCCTCTGGAAACATTAATCATGAAATTAAAAAAAAATCAACGGAGTCAACTGTTATTTATCGCTTCTCTGTGCAGTGATGCTCAAAGAGCATTAACAGGGAATGTTCACAGGCAGTTTTTTTTTTCCTCCCAGGACTTATAGGGTACACCTCCAATCTCCTTGAGTCATGTCTTCTACACCGTTCTGCCTTACTCCGCTTGAACCGTTTCTGCTGGATAAAGATGTAATCCTTTTCATCAACTTGAATTGTCCCTAAAAGTCAGAATGGTCTGAGTAAAGCAAGTACTGCTTATTTTACTGAATGTAGAAAGTGGGACTCAAAGATTCCAGAACCGAACATTTGCAGGGAAGGCAATCCATGGGAGCTTTGTCACTTGAAGCCATCTGATTATCTGCCTGCAGCTGGTTCCTTCACTGTCCCTCTCCACCCACCCAGCCACCCACCCGCCGTTTCCCCTTGTTACAAGGTGTTCTGTCTTGGAGATGAAACAAGCGAGGGCTAAACTAATTAACTAACCAGCAGTGATCTACAGCTTCGGCACCTTGCATTCCTGAAGATTTATCCCATTTCGAATTCATTGCCATTTCCCTCCAGGGAAATAAAGATTGCTGCCTATTAAAGACGGGGACAGAAAAAGGCACCTTCACTGGAGACAGCCTGTACAAGAAAATAATACTGTAATCATTCCCTCCAATCAGCTGAAAAGGATTAAATCTTCTGCTTCTAAAGTAATGTTCCAATTGAGCCTTGGGGAAGAATAATTCATGATTAGGGAGAAGGCTGGTCTAGCAAATGCGAACATTATGTCCATTACTTAAACACACTTCCTGGGCTGACTGCTAATGTACCCAGGGGACTCACAGCCCCAGCAACTGATAGGCGCAATGAAACAGGCAGACAAGGACAAGAAGTACTATCATCTGCATTCAACAGCACTACATAGACTTTACCACTGCTAAATCACTGCCTTTGGTAAATAGCCCAGATAACTCATTTTAATAGAAGAATTCTTCTCTTCTTTATGTGTATTAAACAACAGACTCTTATGAGCGGTGGCAGCGTATTGATTCCTGGGAAAGGCCGCGTGAATACCAATTCCGTAATTTATGCTGTTTCGTGGCTCTGGTTGTATTTGTTATGCATAGTGTATTAAACATTCAATAGCTCAATTTAATCTTTGCAGCCAAATTGCACAGCACATCATGCCAGATAGTGGTTGTTTCATATACACAGCCCATCTGCTTCCTGTTCTATAATTCATTCAGCAGGCAAAGTTTCTGGCAGCCTCAGGCTACCAAAATATATATATATCCTTAGGGTACCAGAAGTGCTTGGCACTCAATTAGTTTTCCGGATTTCTAGAGTTGTATGTGCATGAGCCTGGTTATGTGTTTCCATTTTTATGTGAATTAAAGATGGGAAGAGTTTGCTAAGCTCAGTGTCCTCATCTGGAGAACTTTTCATAAACTTGTGGGGTTTCACAAAACCAAAAGGAAAAATAAAGTTAGAAATGAAACAAAACGATCCTTCTCCCCTGGGAAATTATCCACTGCAATAAAATGAGTTCTCTTGACCATCTCTATCTAAATAGATTGATTTATATCTTGTGGTGACCAGGGATAAATAAAACAAACCAAAAAGTACTGTAAACTCTTGGCTCCTTTCTCTGGGCAAAACACTAGGATTAGCTCTCTTATGGTGAATGTTTATTTTCCCTACAATCCCCTCCTTTCTTGGAGCCCTGCCCCAGTCTCCGAATGTCAAATGTGGATGGTAACTTTGTCCTTTCCTCATCTCTGCTTTTAAAGAAGTCAGTGCCTACATGTTGCCCCGTGGAAAACTACATTTGCAGTTTATTGCAGGCTTTCTGCTACTCACAGCACAAAAGCCTGATTTTCAGGGCATTTTATGGCCTTTCTACCACACACAGGGGACATGGACCACCCTGGGTTTGGGGTGATCATTTTGTACCTTTTGGGGAAAAGTGACTGAAGAACCCATCTTGTGGACCAGAATTATAGCTTCTCAGGGCAGGATCATCTATTTCGGTGACCTCATTTTATAGGTAATAACAACAACCAACACTTGTATAATGCTTCAGAGCAAGGTCAAACACACGGATGCCTGAAGGGCCCAGGGAGGTTTTGTCAACAATAGAAGCCTGTGTGGTGGAGTGGGCTGGGACCTGGAGAGCCCTGTCTGCCTCTGAGAAGGATCAGCTGATGCTGACCTATAGAACTTGTTGCCAGAGTGCAGGCCCTGTGTCTCTTCATCTTCTGGTTTTCCAAGAGAAGCCAGGAATATGCATTAAATATATATATATCAGAAACCTACTGTTTCTTTTTTAAATGTTGGCATTAAGTGATATTATATTATATTTTATTTTTTAAAACACTGCATGGGCCAAACAAAACACATCTGTGGTCCTGATCGAGCATATGGGCCTCAAGTTTGCAAACTCTGCTTTAGAGTTTATGCCACCCTATTCCATACATCTTTGTTATATTTTGCTGGTAGGAAACTGAGGTCTAGGGAGGTCAGTGTCTTGCTCAAGTTAGAGGTTAGAGTGGGGTCAGGATTAAATCTCCTGGCATAGCCTCAAGGGCTCCTTTCATGTATTCATATTTTCCCCTGCCGTGCAGGAAGATTTGCCCAACATTCCTTTTAAAGATTTATTTTATTATATCCTCCCTCCCACCCACCCCCCTCCGCCCCTACTTGTGCTCACTGTCTGCTCTCTGTGTCTATTGGCTGCATGTTCTTCTGTGTCTGCTTGTCTTCTCATCTTCTGTTTAGGAGGCACTGGGAACCCATCCTGGGAACTTCCGACGTGGGAGAGAGACACTAAATCACTTGAGCCACCTTAGCTCCCTGGTTTGTTGTGTCTCTCATTGTCTTTCCTCTATGTCTCTGTTTTTGTTGCGTCATCTTGTTGCATCACCTCGCCACGCGGGCCAGTTTGCCTTCACCAGGAGGACCTGGGAACTGAACCCAGGACCCTCCATATGGTAGATGGGAGCTGAATTGCTTGAGCCACATCTGCTTCCTCTGACATTCCTTTTCTAGCAATGGTGATCTTCTCTTTGTAGCCAGGGATTCTACTTTCTCTCTGCTTTTAACAACCCACTCTGGTATGACCATCATTAACACACATTATTCTGGTTTGAGTTACATCCCTTCCTTTCTCTAGGATTATGATCTTTGGGTAACCAACCAGCACAACTCATGATGTAAACAAATACTTAATGCTTTATTTCCAGTGGTGGTAATCTCCCACCCCCGTCTGCCCCAATTAAAACTACAGAAAACTTGGGCTTTTCTGCTCATTCTTCATTAACAGACAGGTCCACAGTTCCTTTATATTACAAACAGACCCTTGACTGAATAATTTGAATGTTCAGACCTGAGGAGTAATCAAGCTTCCAAAGTGACTTAGTGTTTGTGGTAGGCAGAATTCCAAGAATGACCCTCCATCCCCGTGACCCTCACCTTTGTATCGTCCCCTTCCATTTGAGTGAGTATAGGTGAAATCTGTGATTATGATGAGCTATCACTCTTGGGACTGATAGGCAACAGGGAGATTATCTAGGGGGATTTAGTCTGATCTGATCTGCTACTGGGCTGTTAGCAGACCTCAGCGTGATTCTAAGTAGGAGAAGGATTGAACATGCTATTGCTGGCATTAAAGGTGGGTGAGAGTACAATGGAAGCATTAGAGTCATGAAGAGCTGAGAGCAGCTCCTGGACAACTGCCAGAAATGGGGATCTTGGTCCTATAAACACAAGGAATGGAATTCTGTCAACTACCTGAATGAGCTTGGAAGTGAATTTCTCCCCAGAGCCTCTAGAGAAGAGCCTGGCAGGCCAACACTTTAATTTTAGCTTTGTGAGATTCTAAGCAGAAAACCCAGTTGAGCCAAGCTGGACCTTTGGCCTACTAAACTATGAGACAATAGATGGATATTGTTTCAGCTGGTGAGATTGTGGTTATTTGTTACACAGCAGTGTTAAATCTCCTCTTCCCCAGCTAGACCTTCAAGGTGAAGGGGTGCCTCTTGGCTTCTCCTGCTCTTCTCCCCGACTAGCTACTTGCTGTTTCACTGGTAGTGAGGGTGGGGAGAAGACGATGTAAGGGGATAGGATAGTTCTTCCTTGGCTGGTGGCTTCTGCTCTGCAGAGGGTTCAAGCTGGCTATTTTATGGGTGATTTTGCAAGAATTTTGGAGGTTCTCAACTGGGCTTAGAAATAAAGTCCATTCTGCAGTGGAGTTCTGGCTTTGCTACCAAAGGAGTCAACTCTGCCCTCATCCTTTTATTCACGGGCCAGAGGCAGAACCCAGGCCACAGTCAGCTTTGTAGGCATGAATCAGGTCCCAGTTCTTCTTGTCTCCCACCTGCAGGCAACTCATTTCAAAGCTCTCTGAGTGACCCCTTGAAGATCTCCTCACTGGATATGGAGAGAGAAGGCAGAATTCCCCCCCTCTTCCTCTAAGGAACATGCAGTGTGGTGGGACAAGGCTGTGGCATTGCACGATTCTAGGGGCAGTATTCATATTTCATTCTGTATGTCTAATAGCTTCTGGAACACCAGAGTACACAGAATGCAACTGCATTGGTGCCCTTGCATTGTGCAGTGGGATTCCCCTTGTGATAAGAATTTTCAAGGAACAGTTTATTTCCCCCCTGCCCCAAAGATCCTCCACCAATCCTTTCTCGCAGCTTTTGTCTCCTTCTTATTTTCTCAGGAGTGGTAGAACGGGTTATCCTACATTGCCATTATAGATTCTGCCTTTGGGAGGTTGTATCTCATGCTAGCTTTGGTGTGGTGTCACATGAGCCTCTGATTGAGAAATGAGGCATGAAGGTCCCATCAAAATAATGTGATACTTGTCTGTCTGAGCATCAGATAAGGGGACAGCGCCCCACAGCACTCATGCCAAGGAAGGCACTAAGGGGTGAGCTTTCTTCAGTAGGATTTGATGCCCCAGCCATGCTGCCCTCGCCCTCCACTCACTAGTCAAGGGGTTCTCCCCCCAGCTGGGGAGCTGTCAGTGGTCAAAACCATGCCACTTGTTGCACACCTTTGGAGGGCTTTGCCTTCCTGTCTCGGGCCTGAGTTGGATATCTGTCCTCACCGTACAGTTATTTTTTTCCCCTGAGATGTTCTTATTCTCTGGGTATATGTCTGTGTGTGTTACAGTGTATGTGTCAATGTATGTTTGTGTAAGTGCCCATGTGTGACCATGTGTGCCCATGTATGTGTGTGTGTGTGGGAAGCATGTGGCTTTTCCCCATCTGTGCTTTCGCTCTTTGGAATGCTGTGATCTTGATGGTGTTTCTTTCAGGAAACCCAGCCTGGCCGACATCCATGATAACTCTCTCCTGCTTTTGCTCATCTACTGCCTACACTTTCTCCATCTCAGTGTCTGCTTACCCTGTGCCAGGACTAGTCCCTGGGAGATGAGCTTATTGGCAAAGCCTGCTGATGGAGAACATGGACTCAGATGGTGATGTGGCTTTGTGACATAGCTGGCCCTCTTCATGTGGGTCACCTGCCTTGCCAGGAACACAGAGGCATCTTGTTCATAAGGCTTACAACAGCCGTTCTGAGTGACTGAGTGGTGCCCGCTTCACAGGTTTTGAGTGAATGTCTGCTTAACCAGCCATTGGTTTCCTAGTCTAGAAGATCATACCTGTAAAGCTTGCCTGAATGGCACCTGAACATTTCTCTTTTCTCATTTGTGCCCTAACCTATTACTCTATGGCTCCCAATTATATTGAGAGTACCCTTTGTTATCTCCTCTTCTATTAATCAAAACGGGCTCTGGAACCATACATTCACACTAAGGTATGAACTGCTGAAAGCCTAGAGTGTTAGCAATCCCAGATGCCAAAGCCTTCAGTAACATAGCTTTATTTATTTATTTATTTTTAAATACTTAAACATTTAAAAAAATGCTTTAGATTATATAAATGTTACATAAAAAATATAGGGATTCCCATATGCCCCACTCTCTACCCCTCCCACACTTTCCCAGATTAACAACATCCTTCATTAGTGTGATACCTTTGTTACAATTGATGAACACATATTGAAGCATTACCACTAAGGGTGAATTATAGTGTGCATTATACACTCTGTCCCCCATAATTTTGTAAGTTATGACAAAATATATAATGGCCTGTATCCATCACTGCAACATCATTCAGGACAATTTCAATGTCCTGAAAATGCCCCCATATTACACCTGCTTTTCCCTCTCCATCCCCTCAAAACCTCTGGTGGCCATTGCCTCCATATCAATGATAAAAGTTCTTCCATTGCTAGAATCACAATATGTCTATAGTAGAATAACAGTAAGCCTACTCTAGTCCATCGTTCATTCCCTGATCCTGAGGATTCTGGGATGGCGATGACCACTCTGCCTCTATTTGAGAGGGGGCTTAGATACCATGGGGCAGATGAGTGGGACTATCTTGCTTGCAGCCACAGACTCTCTCCGTTCCCTGGGATGGGTGCCGTCCATCATCAACTCTCCATTAGTTTTCCTGGGTGAGTCCAGTGAACTGGAGAGCAGGAGTAACATAGCTTTAAAATTTCTGATATCAATCCAGTGTGATACCAAAGCATTGGATGGTGTGTGTGTGTGTTTAGGCCTAAAATTACCATCTACTATTATATACACCTCACTTTTGATTCCTTCCTTTCTTTCCTCTAGTGAGTAGGTCATTGCCTTGGTGGAAATTGAAGATTCTCCTAAAGCCTAAACAGCCAATTAGACATTACAGGGCCTGCCAAATGCTTGCAATTTCTTCCAGGAAAATCTGGCCTTTCGGTCATGAAGGTATAAAAATCCTCATAGTTAATCTTCTAATGATACTTAGTAATCTACTAGTCCTCATTGTCTAGACATGTTTTCATCCAGTAAATATATATTGGGAACTGTGTCTTCACTATGTTAGAGGCTGTGGGGGACACACAGATGGGTCAGATGGACCACAAAAACTCAGAATCTGGGGAGTGATTGAAAATTTCCATAACATTTTGATGTGGATGGGGGTTACTGAGTGCAAGAGCATTTTCCTAGACAGGATGAATAGATGGGTAAAAGGAGACTGCTGGGCTCTTAAGCATTGCTATGAGTGATGGGAGGTACATACAGAGGAATGGATAAACCACAGGCCATCTGTTTTAGTTTGCCAAAGGCTGCCAGAGCAATATACCAGAAATGGGTTGGCTTTTATCATGGGAATTTATTAGGTTAAAAGCTTACAGTTCTGAGGCTGTGGAAGTGCCCAAATCAAGGCTTAATCAAGAGATGCTGTCTCACCAAGTTACAGCTGTTGGCAATCAGGCATATGGCAGCATCATCTAAAGATGCTTTCTCTCTGAGCTCAGCTGTGGGTGATCAGGCACATGGCAGGGCATAATGGCAGCTCTACTCATCTCTCCTGGCTTCTCTTCAGATTTTTCTTGTGTCTCTGTGGGGTTTTTATTCCTGTTTATAAAGGACTCCAGCAAGAGGGCCAAAACCACCCTAGGTCACACCTCTGTGAAGTAATCCAATCAAAGGGTCCCACACCCACAGGAAAGGACCAACTCCAAGAACATGATCTTTTCTGGGATCCACAACAATCCCCAAACTGTCACATCATTTCACTTTCCTTTATAATTGGGTTCAGGATTTTTCCTTCCATGTATGCTTTCCAGCCTTCCCTGTCCTTTCTTTCTCCCTTCATTTTATCCATTTCTCCTGGGAACTATAGCTTCTCTTCCTCCATTTCAGCTCATTACTTTACCATGCTCTTCCCATTGTGCTACTGGTCTCTACAGTTGCTGCTTCTAGGAGGATAAAGGAAAATGGAGACTTACAGGGACATGTGTTTCATTTTCTCCATATGATATATTCTGACTTTGCAAGAGGAGGAGGAAATTTGACCTGAGGTGTTAGGCTTTTTTGGTCCCTTCAAACAATTTCAAAGTTCATTGTGGACAGTGATCATACATGGGTTGAAAGAAAGAAGAGGTAGAGGGTTGGTGACAAGGGATGTAATTTATGGTCTATCTTTTCTACATCTGGTTCTCTAGCAAAGAATAATCCAGAGCATTCTACATACAAGGCAATTCACATGGTGTGCTTAGAGTGGACACAAAAATTTAAGATTCAGGAGGCAAAAATAAAAATTGTGAGTCCACTTATCCAAGATGGTAGCCTAAGATACTCCAGGGTACTGTTCAGAATCTTTGAGCAAGTAGCAAAAATTGGCAATGCCATGTTCCTCAAAACTCTGGAAAACAGGTAAAAGGTTGCAGTAACTGGGTGAGTGACAAATCAAGAAAACACAGCCTTTAAAAAGGTAGGAGAAGTTCATGGACCCTTGCTGGCCTCCCTTCACTTCCTCCCCAGCACAGTGGAGCCAGCCTGTCCTCCATTGTAGGTCCCTGATATGTTCTGGAAGGAGCATAGTATCCCTATGAACATACTGGGGTGTTTCTATGTCAGTGTCAAGCTATTTGGTAGCAGCCTGAAAGACTGAACCAGTGAGTCTTTGGCTCACTGCAAAGACTACCAGGAGATTTGCCTGTGGTTTGTCCTCACAGAACTTTACCTGCAGGCATAAGCAGTTTGCAGACTGCTAAAGCAGTGTAAGAATAATTTGGTCAAAGTAGCCTGGGGCAAATATTGTCTACTTTAAGTTATACAATAGAGCATCTGGGAGGGTGCAGAAGTCTCTCTCAGAGGAAGTAGAGGGGGCATTCAAATTCCTGTAAAAAGTGGAATTCCTAAGGCCAGGAACAAGCCCAAGCCCAGGAAAAGACACAGGCTCAGAAAAGGCAGAGAACACCCTGCACTTCACAGTTGACTTGGGCTGATCTTCCTGACAAGAGGGCTAAACTCTGAAGAATACAGCCAACACAGAGCTAATTTACAAAAAACTGTGAAAGTTGTTTTTTGCATTTGTTTGTTTGTTTCTGTTAGTTCCTGGCACTCAAGGAAATCTCAGTCATACCACTATCTTGATACAACTTTAAGTAACTGAAAACTCAGGGACTAAATCCCACAGTTAACACTTTAAAATATTAAAATGTACAGTGTACAAAAGAGATTATAAGACAAAGAAACAGGAAATGATAGCCACTCAAGGGACAAGATAAATATCCAGAAACCATCAATGATGAGGATGACTTAGGGCCTAGGAAAGACTTTAAAAAAATGATCCTTAGGTATGCTTAAGGAGGCAAAGGAAAACACAGAGAAAGAACTAAATGCTATCAAGAAAACAAAGACTCAATGATATAAGAATCTCAATAAAGAGATATAAATTTTAAAAAGGAACTTAAAGAAATGCTAGAATTGACCAGAATAACAGAAATGAAAGTTCCCTTAAAGAGTTTCAACAGCAGATTGGAGCTGGCAGAAGAAAGAATCAGTGAACTCAAGACAGGAAAAGATTCAGGCTGAGGAACAGAAAGGAAAATGAAGAAAAGTGAACAGAGCTTAAGAGATCTGTGGGACACTATCAGGTGCTCTAATATACATATTGTGGGAGTCCCAGAAGGAGAAGAGAGAAGGGGCTGAAGAAATATTCAAATATTTGAATATTTGACAGAAAATCTCCCAAATTAAAAAAAAAAAAGGCATGGATATGCATATTCAAAAAGCTCAACAAATCCCAAAGACGGTAAACTCAAAGAAAATGATGCCAAGGTACATAGTCAAGTGCCTGCACTCTCAAATTCCAAGAACAAGGAGAGAGTTCTGAAAGCTGTAAGAGAAAAGCAATATATTATGTACAAGGGTGTTGCAATAAGCAACCCAAGTGTCCATCACCATTGAATGGATAAAGAAAATATGGTATATACATACAATGGAATTTTATTCAGCCCTAAAATGAATTTCTGATACATGTGACAACATGGATGAACTTTGAAGATATCATGTTGAGTGAAAAACTAGACACAAGAGTAAAAATATTGTATGCTCTCACTGATATTACATCATTAGAATAAAGAAATTCCTAGAGTCAGAAATTGAAATACAGGTTACCAGGGGTTGGGACGGGGGTAAGGAACAGGAAGTTAATGTTTAATTGATACCTTGTTTCCATTTGGTGTGATGGAAAAGTTTTGGTCATGGATGGTGGTGATGGTAGCACAGCATTGTGACTTTAATTAACACCTCTGAATTATATAATTGAATGTAGCTAAAAGGGAAAATTTTGGTTTGTATATATGTTACCAGAAAAAAATGAAACCATAGGATTGTATAACACACAGTGAGTCATAAAGTATGGAATATAATTCATAATATAATTACAGAGATATTGTTTCATTATTTATAACAAAGTTACCACACTAATGCAAAGTGTTTATAATACTGAGTGTGTGAAATGAAGCTCTATATTTTCTGCACAACTTTTCTGTAAACCTACAACTTCTCTAATAAAAAATTAAGTGAAAACTGTTTCACCTGCTTAATGTTGAGTTCACGTGTACCTTGCTTTTCAAACTGAACCACAAATGAATAACTTGCACTGTCAATTTTCTTCATATGGAGTGTGGAAGAGGCAGTTTTGTTGCCTGAATTAGTCCCTGTACTCATTTTCACCAGAAAGAATACTGGGTCTTGCTCTATTTTTGGGAAATTGGCATACCCTAGCTTGTATTCCCTACCATGGGGTACAAGAAAAATGACCTCTAAACTAATATCCAGTGAGGAAACAAGAAACTGGGCTCCTTTATTTGATAAGCATTCTCCTTGTGAGCACAGTAAAATATTTCCACAGCTGCCATCATCAGCTTGCTGGGCCAATGAAAGGGAAATTCAAAAACGGGGTAACAAGCCTCTAAACATCACAGAACTCAATAACAGTGTTGGTGCTAATTGTTCTCCACAATGGAGATCCTAAACAGCTTCCTTAAATAAGGAAAGATGGTATTGATAAATTAAACCAGATTGGCGTTGTCAGACTTCTTTACAGTGAATGCTTCAGAAAAGAGTATACTTGGAAAAGGCATAAACTCTCAATGTACCATAAGGCAATGGGCTATAGGGAATAGTCAAATAAAAGGAAAAATGTCTGCTCAATAAAAACACTTTACAAGTGAATATATATTCACTGTAACAGAGATATCTTAAACTCCAACAGAGATATCATTCAAGTGATAACAAGTGGTAGTAATAGCTATGTATATCCCTCTATACACCCTATTCCCCAACCCCAAAGTGTGCCAAAATTGCAGGTAGTGTAATGCATGGGAAATTATAAGCACTTCATTTCCACTTTATATTTTCTTGTTTCATAAACATATGGGCATCCCACCCAGGTTATTCCGTCTAAGGGGAATGCATGCCTTCTTTAGCTTTAACCATTTGGTCACTCAATGAGAATCATCACCATCACCCTGTTCAACCCTTTTAGCATCTCTAAATGTAACTACATGGATTTGATGATTAATGATGATTGATTCTTTCTTGCCAGGTTAATCGTCACACTTGAGCGAGGCTGATGTAGACCCAGCTGTGTTTAATTAGACCACAGGACTTAGAAACCATATTTTTAAAAAACCAGCTTGTAATGTAAGACGCTGCCTCATCAATGCAGCCTGCTGAGGTGAACCCAGACATGGCTGAGGGAGTTTTTCATTAGGTCCAAGGAGCATGTTTGGGAAATGGATTTTGCATAATACAGGCATATGCTCTCACATTGGACTGGAGAAACCTATTGTTTACTTCTAGAATGCGGGTTGTAAAGAGAGACAGCTAAATAGGATTTTCTTTCCTGTGGCATGAATTTTGATTATTACTTAAGACAAAGTGCTTGCTTTGATCTAGACAGGGGTTCTTAACCAGGGGTCCATGGACTCCCAAGGGTGGGAAGATTTCAGGGGGTCCATGAGCTTGAATTGAAAATCCAGAAAAACATTATTCTTGTGGGGACGTATTGGTACAGGTGTGATATATTAAATAGCACACAGTATAGTGTGGACTTTGTAAGGGGTCTGTGGTTTTCACCTGACTGGCAAAGGGATCCATGGAACAAAGAAGGTTAAGAACCTTTGATCTAGAAAGTAGGTAGGTATGTTATATGACATCCTTCTATATGGCATATTTGTTTTTATATATTTGGGTGAATTTAACTTTCTCTAGTGCTCACCTTAAAACTGTGATCATCTTATTATCCTTGAAAATGTCCCACGTCTAAGTGTTCCATGTTTTTTCTTTTATTCCAAATCCAAATAATAGAACCATCCCTCCTGCCCTCCCTCCTTCCCTTTTCCCTTCCTTCTCTCCTTACCTTCTCTCTCCTTCATTAGGCATATCCTTTTTAGTCAATAAGAAAATTATTTCTAAACTCAACCCATATCCTATCAGTTGAGAGTCTTCATATTGTCTTCTCTTGCATGATCACCTCCCCTCAAGCATATTTCTGAACCATAACCTCTTCTCATATCAGAAAATTATCCAAGTGTCACTGAAGCTTCAGTTTCAGGGAGCATCTAGCTTGAGTCAAATTTGAACTGACATTGGAAAACCATGACTCTTACTCATACTTTTCTTAACCTAAAAGGCCCACAGCAACTTTATGGGATAGGATGCTCAATGAATTTCAGAGTATTCACAGATATTTCTGGGTGTTGTGGAGATGTTCATATGGGGTAGTGTGACAGTTTGAAGCTTTTTTGAATTTCAGAAAATATGTTCTTAGAGTTAATCCATTCCTGTGGGTGTGGGATGCTTTGATTGGATTGGATTCAGTTGGGGGCCTTTGACTGGAGTACTTCAATGAGGTGTGACCCAGGGTGGGTCTCGGCCCTCTTGCTGTAATCTTTTTTTTTTTTTTTTTTTAATTTTTAAAAATTTATGGAAGTATATCACTCATACATGAACACATATAAACAATAAGTGTATAGTAATTGTTGTGAACTTACAAAACAAACATATAATGTCATACAGGGCTCTCATACCTCACCCTACCACCAACACCTTGCATTGTGAAACGTTTTTAACTAATGCTTAAAGAGCATCTTCAAACTGTTACTACTAACCAAAGTATTTTCCCCCAACCCACCCTATTATTATTATTATTTTTATAACATTTATACATGAACATACATAAACAATATATGTATAGTAAAAGGTGTGAACTTAAAAGCAAATATTCATAACATCATATAGGGGTCCCATATATCAACCCTCCACCAACACCTTGCATTGTCATGAGACATTTGTTACAAATTATGAAAGAATATTGTCAAAATCTTACTACTAATTATAGTCCTTATCTTACATTTGGTTTATTCCCCCACCAACCCACCCTATTATTTTTTAAATATATTTTTATGACAGAACTTGTAAACTTACAAAACAATCATGCACATATGCAGAATTCCCAACCAACACCCCTCTATCAACACACCACACCCTGGTGGAATATTTGTTACAGATTATGAGATAATATCATCCGATTATTACCAGGTCCACAGCATACATTTGACACACTTTTTCTATACTCCCCCATTATCAACACAGTACATCTCTGGCATAGATGCAAGAATATTACATTATTACTGTTAACCATACTCCATAGGTCATTCCAGTTGTATTTTTCCCATGCTTCTCCACATTCCCACCACCCTGCAATAGTAATGTACACCTGCTCTAGCTCAAAAAGGACAATCTTGCATCTGTACCATCAACCACTATTCTCATCCACCCCTGGGTTTACTGTACTATTCAGTCCCTAGATTATTCTCTAGCTTTCTGTCAATTGGCATTTACATCCCTAGACTACACTTTTCAGCCACATTCCCATTTATAAACCAGCTGTTACTCATTGTAATGTGTTACCATCAACTCCGTACATTTCCACACTTTTACAGTAAAGCTAATTAAAACTTCTACATATTTTAAATATCAGTAGTCCATTTCAGTCCTCCTCTTATCTCCTTTAAGAATCCACCACCTACCACCAGGTCTTGAAGATATTTTCCTACATTTTCTTCTAGAATTTTTATGGTTCTTGCTTTTATATTTAGGTATTTGATTCATTTTGGGTTAATTTTTTTAATAGGGTGTGAGATAGGGGTCCTCTTTCCTTCTTTTACTATAGATATCCAATTTTCTCAGGACCATTTGTTGAATGGACTGTTCTGCCCGAGCTGGGTGGTTTTGACAGGGTAGTCAAAAATCACTTGACTGTAGATGTGAGGGTCTGTTTTTTAACCATTAATTCAGTTCCATTGGTCTATGTGTCTGTCTTTATGCCAGTACCATGCTGTTTTTATCACTGTGGCTAGGTAGTACAACTTAAAATCTGGAAATGAGAGTCTTCCAACTTCACTTTTTCTTTTTAAGATGTTTCTGGCTATTCAGGACCCCTTACCTTTCCAAATAAGTTTGATAATAATGTTTTCCATTTATTTAAAAAATGCTGGTGGAATTTTTATCAGGATTGCATTGAATCTGTATATCAATTTGAGTAGAATTGACATCTTAATGATACTTGGTCTTTCAATCCATGAGCATGGAATATTCTTCCAATTATTTAGGTCCTTTTAAAATTTCTTTTAACAATGAGTTGTAGTTTTCTGAATACAAGTACTTTAAATTGTTGGTTAAGTTTATGCCTGAATATTTGGGTTTTATCTGTCATATTTTATTTTCACCACTCTTTTGACATTTTTAGTTACTTTTATTGATATAATTATCATTTCTAGATTCTCTTCCAGGCCTCTCTCTCCTGTCTTTACTTTTCAGGCTATAGCACACCCTTTAGTATTTCCTGCAAAGCAGGTCTCTTGTTTACAAACTCTTTCAGTTTCTGTTTATCTGTGAATATTCTAAACTCACCCTCAGTTTTGAAAGACAATCTTTCTGGATATAAGATTCTTGGCTGGAAGTTTTTCTCTTGCAGTATCTTAAATATATCATACCACTGTCTTCTTGCTTCCATGGTTTCTGATGAGAGAGTGGCACTTAATCTTATTGGGTATCCCTTATATGTTATGCATTGCTTTTCTCTTGCTGCTCTCAGAATTTTCTCTTTGTCTTTGGCATTTTGCATTCTGATTAGTATGTGTCTCGAATTTGGTTTATTAAGATTTTTTTGGATGGGAGTACGTCATGCTTCTTGGACATAGATATCTATGTCATTCAGTAGGGTTGGGAAATTTTCTACCATTATTTTTTCAAATATTCCTTCTGCTCCTTTTCCCTTCTCTTCTCCTTCTGGGACACCCATGACATGTATGTTTGCCTGTCTCTTGCTGTTCTTTAGTTCCCTGAGACCTTGTTCAAGTTTTTCCAATCTTTTCTTCATCCATTCTTTCGTATGTTCACTTTCAGAGGACATTTCTTCAAGCTCACAAATCCTTTCTTCTGCCTCTTCAAATCTGCTATTATATGATTCCAGTGTATTTTTAATTTCATTTATTGCACCTTTCATTCCCATAAGATCTGCTATTTTTCTGTGTATGCTTTCAAATTCTTCTTTGTGCTCATCCAATGTCTTCTTAATATCCTTAATTTCTTTAGCCATCTCATTGAATTTATTAAGGAGATTTGTTTGAAAATCTATGATTAGTTGTCTTAACTCCTTTATGTCATCTGGAGGCTTATCCTGTTCCATTAAGTGGGCCATATCTTCCTGTTTCTTGGTGTGGATAGTAATTTTTTGTTGGTTTCTTGGCATCTGGCTTACTATAGTATTTATTTTGGGTGCAGTTTTTCTCTTTAGTTTAGGGCTTCCTGCCCTTCTCCCTTGCTGGTTGTGTAGTAGGATGTAGTTGGTGCTATAAGCTGTGGAGGTTCAAGCTACCCTCATTGCCCCAAGGACCAATGAAGCTTCTCCCCACTTTCTCCTTTGTCAGGGGTAGGGACAGAACCATAGCTGTGTGGAATAATCCAACTCATGCAGGCATAGACTGTAGTTGCCCAGACAGACTGATGAAGCTTCACGTCTCTTTCTCCCCTGCCTGGGGCTGGGATGGAGCTGCAGGTGTGGGCAGCAATCTATGCAGTGCAGGTCCAAGATGACCACAGTTGCCCTGGTACACATCTGATTATTCAGTCTGTGCCAGCTAAATGTATCTGCAGTTACCTGGAGAGGCTGTTGCAGGGCCTGTCAGCTTCCTCCCTGCTAGAGGTGGGACTGAAGCCTAGGCTAGTACTGCAAGCCAATCTGGTTGAAAGAAACAGGTCTCTACTGTCACTGTGATTTTCAGTCAGCCTGGCGTCCCCTTATACTGGGGGTGGAGTCAAAACAGCAGCTACCGGCCTCCTTCTCACTTGGACAGGCTCAAACTTTAGCTGTTCTTAGGGTTATAATTTAGCCAGCTGAATTTACTAATCAGTAGCTGAAATCAGTGGTCAACTGTCTCTTCCTCCCCCATTTTTGGAAAATGGAGCTTCCAATTCCTGCCACAGAATAGCTCCTGGGGTGGCTTGCGCTGCCAAAGTAGGATGATCACTGGCCTCTGCAGCGTGGATTGCTCTCCTTAACGAATCTTCTCTACAGATGGGCAGTCTCCTTCTTCCATTCTTTCAAGGTTGTTGCAGGTTGCGCTTCTGGTCTCCTGGAGCCCCCAACAAGGGCTCTAGATAGCTGTGGGTGATCACCAACTGCCCTGTAGCAAGAGCTGATTTTCGGAGTTCTTTATTCTGCTGCCATCTTGCTGGTTGTTCCTTGCTGGAGTCTTTTTAAAACAGGAGAAACATGCAGAGAGACACAGAGAAAGATAGCTGCCATTTTTACCCTGCCATGTGAGAGAGGACTCCAGGATCACCTATAGCCGCAGAAAGACAGAGAAACCCTGAGAGGCTGGAGGCTGGAATCAGCAGAGCAGCCGAAGCTGAAGCAACAAAGCTCCCCAAAGGTTAGGCCCACTGAGCAATTGGAAGCTGAAAGAGACAGGCCTGGTGGAAGGCGGAGAGATGAGCAGGCCACCATTATGCACTGCCATGTGCTTGATCGCCCACAGCTGAGCTCAGATAGAAAGCATCTTTAGATGACACCGCCATATGCCAGCTGCAACTTGGTGAGACAGCATCTCTAATGATGCCATGATATGGACATTTTCACAGTCTTGGAACTTTAAGCTTTTACTCTAATAAATTCATATTATAAAAGCCAACCCATTTCTGGTAAATTGCTTTGGCAACCTTTAGCAAACTAAAACAGATAGTCATAAGGGGACAGAGAAAAAAACCTTGTTGCAAGGCTAGGTGTCATATTATTGGGCTGTTGACTAAGTAAACCCTTGATTCAGTTGGAGTAAAGGCACAAATACTGAGAGCAAGGGGAGTGGGGGTAGCAAGTGAGGAGGTTTTCAGATAAGCCACCAGAAGCCAAAATTGATCCTCAGAGAGTTTCCTTCCAAAGGTGGTAGGAATGTGCTGATGAAGAGACCAAGAGAATTTTAGTGAGGAAGACAATGTTTAGTAATCAAAAAACAGTATTTGGGTTTAATCAGAATGCTCTATTATTCAGAATTCTTTAGGATGCAAGTGACAGGAACTGTTCAGAAAGTTTATGTAAAAATAGGAATTTATTGGCTCACATAGTTTAGAAGGAAATCTGTGCAGCTCATAGGCCTGAAGTTATAGTATAGGACCGGGCATCCAGGACTGGAATGAAGGTCTTGACTCCAGGTGTCTCTCTTCTGTCTTACCACCATCTCCATCCATCCATCCACTCATCCATCCATCCATCCATCCATCCATCCATCCATCCATCCATCCATCCA